>CM055118.1:469603673-469811173 GCA_029206835.1 Rana muscosa
CCACCTTCTTCTTATGCCCCACCCCCTTCTACACCTCCACCTCCTCCTCCTGACAGGAGTACCCCTCCAGTGGGCCAGCCTCCAGCCAAATGAAGAAGGAAGGCTGCAGGGAAGGCTTCAGGAAAGGCTGCAGGGAAGGCTTCAGGAAAGGCTGCCAGGAAGAAGAGGAAGTGATGGCCTTGCTTCATTGTGGTCGGACAGAAGGCAGCCTGTTGTAGTACCACACACTTGGGACATATATATCACCTGCTGCTGTTCCTGACCTCTGGGAGGCCAGCATCAGATTGTGTTCAGAAATGTTGGCCTTCTCAAGCTCCCAATTTTAGTGTCCTTACAGTATTGCTGTGTGCTCTGGGGTCCCTGGGATGCACAAATGGCAGCAGCTTCTCCAGCGCTGCCTTCTCTTTATGTAATTTATAAACATGAATAAATGTGATTTTTGTTTAAGTTCATACTTGACTATGTGTATATTTAAATAAACAAAATCAAGCTTTGGAGTAAGCAGATACATTTGACTGACAATAAAAGGGACAGATATCACCCCCCCAAAAGAATAACTAAATCTGATTAGCACAAAAACATGGTGGGAAATTTAAATAATATAGATTCCAAAATTAAATGGGAGATCACTATCAAAACATTGTGAAATTATAATTAACATCATTTTGAAAAATCTAACCATTTAAATTATTCCTAAAAACTTGCACGATATAATACACATAAATCTTATAAAGAGCAGCATGAAAAAGGTTAAAAATAAGGCAGAACTCTGTGTGAATATCAGCAGCAAAAGAAGGTCACTCGTCTTGATTAATGTAACATTCTAACGAAGATTTCAATGCAGAACATTTAAACAATGAAATATTTTTGAGCGTGACGAATATGCTCTCTCCATTACGAAGGCTTGTTTTACCAGAAGATGCGCTCCCGTCTCATAGTTGCTTGTGAGCATGCGCGCTTTTGGAAGAGTCATAAAAGCATACACACGAACCATTTTCTCGTCACAAAACAGGCCGACGAGAAACACGACGAGGAAATCTGGAATCCTGACGAGAAAATAGAGAGCAGGTTCTCTATTTTCTCGTCGAGATTCTCGGCAATTTTCTCGTCGTAAAACCATACACACGAACGTTTTTCTAGACAAAAAAACTGTCGCGGCACTTTTCTTGACTGTTTTGGATGAGAAACTCGGTCGTGTGTACGAGGCTTCAGGCTTTTTCTTTTTGTTAAAGTGGAAGTAAACCCCCCTATCGTTTTCAGACAAGGAAGCTGCCATCTTGGCCTCTGTTTAATCTACAACTGCCATGATGCTGCACATGTGATCAGTTATGACACCAGCTATTGGATGGTTTGACAACTTGGCAGCACAACCAATGTGACAGTTACATTCCCGTCACATGCCAGAAATGTTTTGAAACTGTTAAATGGATGGGTTTACTTTAACTACTATCAAGCTGTTGGTCTTAAGTCAGGGGTCTTTAAACTTTCTAAACAAAGGGCCTTTTCAGGCTTTAGAGGGGCCGGACTGTGGCCATTGGGAGTAGAAATTGTCCGGCATCAGTGGGAGTAAACAATGTATCTTTGGTGTCAGTGGGAGGACTAGTGCCCCATCATTGGTGTCAGTGGGAGTAATAGTGTCCCATCATTGGTATCAGTAGGAGTAATAGTGTCCCATCATTGGTATCAGTAAGAGGAATTGTGCCCATCATTGGTGTCAGTGAGAGGAATACTGCCCCATCATTGGTGTCAGTTAGAGGAATAGTGTTCCATCATTGGTGTCAGTGGAAGGAATAATGCCCCATCATTGGTGTCAGTTAGAGGAATAGTGTTCCATCATTGGTGTCGGTGGGAGGAATAATGCCCCATTGTTGGTATCAGTGGGAAGAATAGTGCCCCATCATTGGTATCAGTGGGAGGAATAGTGACCCATTGTTGGTATCAGTGGGATAAAATAGTGACCCATCGTTCATGTCAGCTTGGGGAATAGTGCCCCATTATTGGTGTTAATTTCTTCTGGTATTTATATAGCACCAACAATTTACGCAGTGCCTTACATATTGTACATTCACATCAGTCCCTGCCCTCAAGGAGCTTACAATCTAAAGTTAATGAGAGAAATAGTGGCCACTAACAATGGGTGTCAGTGGGAGGAATAGTATCTTCTATCAGTGGGAGGAAAAGTACTCCAAGGGCCAGATAAAGGCAAACAAAAGGCCGCAGTTTGGAGACCACAGGTCTAAGTTCCACCTGTTTGTTTCCCTAAGACGGATGGTTGGTTATCCTATACTTTCTAGTTGAGATCCATCACTCCTTATGCCGCGTACACACGACCGCTTTTCTCGACGAGAAAAACTGCATTTTTTTTTTTCGCCGAGAAAAATGATCGTCTGTGGGCTTTATGTCGTTTTTCTCGTTGAGAAAAACGGCAGAAAAATTAGAACATGTTCTAAATTTTCTCATCGTTTTTTCCATCATTTTTTTCCGCGGCAGTTTTCCCATAGGGAGACACTGCCGCGGAGCCCACAGACGGTCGTTTTTCTCGACAAAGAAAAAAATGATGGGAAAAACGGTCGTGTGTGGGGGAAAATGCCGTTCCCTCGTTTTTCATTTTATTTCATGTCGTGATTCACGGCGGTGTGTACGCGGCATTAAGGTCTAGTTTTCCCTTCTGGGATCATTTGTCCTGGTCTGGTTGATCATCTGTGTCATTCCCTCGATGCTGATCATACTAGATTAGTGTGATTCTTCTCGATCAAGCCTTTGTTCAGGCATTTATTTATTCTCCAACTGTTGTGGTAAGATCCTTCATCTATAGTGTATTTTCCCCTCCCCTCTTTTGGATCCCTTTTGAACTTCACATATCCAAGAATTACCACTATCATGCGTCCCTCAGTGGGTAATAGAAAAATAAAATGTTTGTACTTACTGTAAATTATTTTTTTTTAACTCAATTGAGGGACACAGGTCCTGCCTGCAATTACAGTAGGTCTTATGAGGCATGACAGTTGAAGATGGGTTACATGGGGGCTGATGCCTTATATTTTGCTTGCCAGGGTCCAGATTTCCTATAGGAGCCAGTATAACCCACATGTCCAGAAATTACTACTATTCTGTGTCCCTCAATGGACTTCAAGAAACAAAAATGTACAGGCAGTATAAAAGTCTTTTTTTTTTACTGTTGCAGCTCAGGAGATTGTGCTCTACTCACGAATCCCAGTATAAACAGCCAGTCAGGAAAGCTTCAGGGCTTAACAGCCCCCTGGAACACATGGTCCCCCTTCCTTCAGGGGAAGAATAAATCTCTTTGGTTTCCGGCTTTATACTTGCCTCCCACCCACCATCTGGGCACACCTCCCCAGGGATTGGCTGGGGCAAAGTAAGCCTAGCCTCTGCATTTGAATTTCCCACCCCGACTTCTGGAATGTTCTTAACAGACTCAGAGGGAATCAATCAAAGGCCCAGACTGTGGAGCCAGAGCAGACCAGGGTAGCAGATTGCAGCTCCTCTGATTACAAAGCGAGCCATACTAAATTTACCTAGCATACCTAGCCTAGGAGGGAGCTACAAGTAGAATAGGAAAGAGGGAAAATATAACACTTAATGGTTAATGGTGTCTCTGCAGAACAGAAGTAATGAATAGAGAAGGGATATACAACAGGGATACCTGTTCTGGTAGAAGCTGCCAAAGGTAGAATTGGCACTCATTTCATTTTGTGATATGAGAAGGAAAGTCTCCCCAATAAGGATATGAAGCAATACAAATCTAACATAGGCTTAAACCCTTCCCCACTCCAGTCAAAGCTAAAAAAAAAGTTTGGAGTTCTACTTTAACCCTTCCCTAACCAGAACTCTTAAAGTGTATTGCCGCATACACACGGTCGGAATTTCCGACAACAAATGTTCGATGGGAGCTTGTTGTCGGAAATTCCGACCGTGTGTAGGCCCCATCGGACATTTGCTGTCGGAATTTCCGATAGCAAAAATTTGAGAGCTAGTTCTCAAATTTTCCGACAACGACCGTGTGTACACAATTTCGACGCACAAAAGTCCACGCATGCTCGGAATCAAGCAGAAGAGCTGCACTGGCTATTGAACTTAATTTTTCTCGGCTCGTCATTCTTGACGTTCGGAATTTTCGACAACATTTGTGTGACCGTATGTATGCAAGTTTGAGCGAACATCCGTCGGAAAAAAGTCCACGGTTTTGTTGTCGGAATGTCCGATCGTGTGTACGCGGCACAAGTCTAGCCCAAAATTTTTTACAGGTTT
Organism: Rana muscosa; assembly: GCA_029206835.1. Classification (NCBI taxonomy): domain Eukaryota; kingdom Metazoa; phylum Chordata; class Amphibia; order Anura; family Ranidae; genus Rana; species Rana muscosa. Next base: position 469,607,943 of record CM055118.1, read on the forward strand.
GGATAGAGATGGGAAGGATTAGAACCCCCTCTCAGGTTTTTACTGTCATCCTGGGCTTCAGTAGATTTACCTCTATGTCCAGTCCTGTAGACAATGGTTATACTAGACAGGGAGGGGGAAAATCTAAAACTGGGACCAAGGCAAGAATAAAAATCTGATGGGGGTTCTAATATTACCATATTCCACTAAAGAAATCATTTTTAAATCTGTCTGTGGTGCTTTTAGTTTCCCTCACTTCCTGTCCTGTAAACTGTTGTCACCAGGACAGGAAGTGGGGGGTGCATCCCTGTAACTGAGCCCCAGACTAAGGTTTATATCCCTTCCAATTCTATCCAAAACTAAAACAAAAAAAGGTTTGGGTGGTCATACACTTTTTTTTGTAACCTAAACTAAAAATTATTCCTTAAGCCTCGTACATACGGTTCGATTGTTGGAAGGGGATTGTCTGTTGACAGACTGTTGTCCTAAATTCTTACCATTAGTACACTCCTTTAGACAGTTTTCCAACCTTCCAGCCACCGGCATCCTAACAACCAATGATGTCATCCGTGTTGATCAGAACGGTGTTGATTGCCTGCACAGCATCCTTGTTTGACCCTCCCCTGCCCCTCTCAATCAACACTGGGGTAATATTAGCTGAGTGATGGAGAGAAACTGAGGGAGAAACATTGGAATACTGGTCAGTACTAGTGTGCAAAAGTGTATTTGCTTTGGAAGAATAAATCACCTCTAACCACTGGCGGCCACTCCGTTAGGGGCGCGGCCCCCCCTAATCCATGCTCCTAGCCCCTAAGCTACATGCAGGGCACTGGACGCATGAATTTCAATGTTTTTTTTTTTTTAAGCAGATGATTAGAGCCTGAGGCTCTAATTGGCTTCAAAAAAGGGTAAGCTCTTAGCGCAGAGCATTGTACCCTGAACCCGCCCAGTTGTGTGACAATAGCGAATTAATTTTCGCTAATGTCTTCCTGATTCTCCTGGCCAATTAGGAAGTGGTGCTTAAGATAGGAGTCTCAGCACCCACTTCCTGTTCGGCCAAGAGGAGAAGCAATGACCACGGAGTGAGGTCTTCAGGGATGGCTCACCTGCAGCTGCTCTGCCACATCCAGCATTTCCTTGGCTCGGACAGGGGAGGAAGGAGGAGGAGGGGAAATCAGAATGTCATCCCGGGCAGCTCTCTTCATCTGCCCCCTAAGGTAAGGAGGTCTTCCGCCTTCCCGTTCCTCCATCTCCCACAAGGGTGAGTGTGGTGCTCATGATCGCCGCCTTCATGTCCATCTCCCGCGGGGGGTGGCATTGGTTTGCTGCCCCCCCCCCAAATTATTGAGCACCAGCCGCCACTGCCTCTAACGTTGGGTGTCCTACGTGTGCCGATGCTGCCGCTTTAGGTAGAACTATTAGAATAGTATTTATATTTCTTCAATGGGGTGCCTGTCCAGAATTCTAATGGGTGCCTTGACTGAAAAAAGGTTGAGGAACACTGAATTAACTCAATCCCCAATACTTATAGTGGAACTAAACTACCTCAATCAGCATTAACTATTTTTAATCCTTATGCTGCTAGCATTAGTAAATAGATAGGAAGGTGTATTATATTTAACTTGTTTTAAACTTTTTTTTTATATTTCTTCAGTTGCTTTCTTGTTTCTGTCCTAGGCCAAAATAATGTCATACATCCCAGGTGTCTTCATGGGCACCTCTTTTTCTTTTATCTGGAGGAGGGGGGAGGAGAGGCTTTCTCAGCTAAGCACATCCTCCTGTCTGCATGCCTGAACTAAAGGTGAATGGATTCCAGGAAGTAAATGCTACATGAATCATATGCCCTTACTCATAATGGCTGTGGCTAGAAATGCTAGGGAGGTATTTTCTCAACAAACTAAAGCATGAAGCATAGATGGATGGGGGAGTTGTGCTTTAATCCCTAAGATGAACCCACATTTCCCCACACTGTATCACTTAACTTGTTCCTAAACCGGTCCAACTCTAACATTTAACCTAAGCCCTATAATGAGCGCTTAAAGCGGTGTTCCAGCCGCGATTAATTTTTTTTTAAAAGTCAGCAGCTACAAACACTGTAGCTGCTGACTTTTATTAAGGACACTTACCTGTCCAGGGAGCCCGCGATGTCGGCCCCCCCCCAGGCCGATGAATCCATCGGATCGGGTGCCAGCGCCGCCATCCTAACAAAGGGAAAAAGCCTTGTGGCTTCACTGCCTGTTTCCTACTGCGCGAGTCGCGCGGCACTTTGTGAATAAGCGGCTGTCTTCTGGGATACACACAGGTCCCAGAAGACAGCGTGCCCAATTTCCTAGGAGGCAACGTGAGGGATGAAGAGAAAGAACAGCTCCGCTGAGAAGGAAGTGGCAGATTTGGACGACTGCCTAGCAACAGCCATTTCTGGTAAGTAATTTTTTTTTTCAAATGTTTTTTAATATATTTTAAATAGACTGTTAATGTAAAACATTTTTTTTAGGGTGGACCTCCGCTTTAACACCACCCTACCCCCCCTAACACTTAATAAATATCCTGCCGTATGTAGCACACATCCCTTGCTTGCTTCCCTCCGCTAGCAAGTGGGACACACCATGCCACATGCCCAGTATCCCCCTTGTTGAAGAGGGTAAGCGGTGTTATCTATTTTTGGGTCCTGCAGCGAGTTACCTCTTTCCGTTGGTTCTTCACTCTAGAGTTTAGGGAAAAGTCTATTCTCTCTCTTTATTTCAAGAAGGCCATTGTCCAGACAGTATTAAACCCAATAAAGAAAGGTTCATTTTGCTTGCTTGATAACTTGACAGGAAAGTTGGAGAAAGAGAAAAAGTGAACAGGGAGGTAGGTTCAGGCACGTGGCACTTAACTAACAATCATCGCCACTCAGGCCTGAGTGGGATTTGCTCACTCGGATAGTCCCCTCTCACGGTTCAAGCAGCCGGTGTGGAGCACGGAACATTCACTTATAAATTTCTAGGGATACGATCAAGAGACAGCTTCCAAATCTTGAACTTCCCAGCACTTGCAATATCTAAGTCCTTAGGTGCCAATGGGGCACATTACAAGGCTTGTGGCGGATTATGGAGTCCTTCCCTCTGATAGGTAACCAGGCCTCTCCTGAGACAGTGACTTCCTTCACCGATCCCCTTGGATAGGTCCTTCCCTGGTTTCCTCTCCTACAGAGCAAGTTACCCCCTACTTGAGCACCCCGGGACTCCTCTTCTAATGTAGGCCTCAGCTAAAGGATCTGGGCCTACCTGGAACGATACAGCCTCGGGCTAAAGGTGCCCAGGACTGAATACACATGCACGTCCCCCTGGCCATGAGGGCCACCGAAGAAGGGGTACGCGCCTAGGACCAAGGGGTCCTCTGGATCACCTCCGGACTCCCCGCCTAATAGCGTCTGCCCCTTAAATACCCTCTCCCGGCATGCACAGCAGGTAGACCATGCCCACTGAACGGCCACCAAGAGAGGACACCCGATAGCGCTGCAACGCTACCCCTGGTTCAACCCGAGCCCAGGGCAACAGTGCCACCCACAGGCCACAGGGAACTGCACTGCCAGGTAACATTACCTCAGAGCAGAAGCCAGTTTGAAGAATTCAACAGCCTGAGCCCAACTATTAGCTCAGGCTACCCTCTAAATTTAGGCATAGCGACCCCTATTATTGGGGGGGTCCGCTACACGTATACTCACCTTGTGCCTGGAACCTGTATACCCAAAAACTACAATGTAATTTTCCTGCCCTGAAACCATACATTGCCAAGATTTTGGCTCCAGAATTAAATGCTTCCTCTAAATGAGCCGGTATTATGGAAAATGTTATTTAATTTCAAGCCCGTGTGTTCTAATATTCATTTATACAGTCCTTTACTGTACACAGAGCTATTTAGAATACATTTTACTTGGTTTTATTCATTTGTTTCTGTTTGACCATATGTTATAGGACTCTCCTGCTGGTTAGAATTAGATTGTTAGATTTTGTTAATTAAAATATCAGTTTCCAAGGAATAGAACGCTTCATAAATAAACAAGCAAATATTTTATGTAACAAAGATTAGTGCCAAGCACGGTGTCATGTTCCTTCAATGCGTCTGCATGTGATTCAAATCCCGGAAACAGCGCCCGTATTTGCATTAGCTTACAGAGATTTTCTATACTCCTCCTGAAAAGCTCTAGCAAACGTCCGCTTTTGTCCATTCTAATAAAACTTTAGGCATGGGAATTAATCACAAAGGTGACACATTCTTCTTCAGGTTGCTAACGGTAACATTATATTGTTATGTTTAATATAATTGCAAATCTCCCATCCTCCACATGTTGAATGTTGTTCTTCCTTTATGATGCCCTATCAGTGATGGGTGGCCTGAACAAGAAATTTAACAGAAAACGGCAGGATTTGCTTTTAGCTTCAGTTTGCTTTATCTATGAATGAACTGATCTTTTTTTTTTTACAACCATAACTTCTATTTATAAATTTGTTCACCAGGTTTCGGTTATACACTCTCCAGCCACTTTATTTAGGTACACCTTGCTATTAACGGGTTGGACCCCGTTTTGCCTTCAGAACAGCCTTCATTCTTCATGGCATGTTGGAAAAATTCCTCAGAGATTTTGGTCCATATTGACATGATAGCATCACGCAGCTGCAGATTTGTCGCCTTCACATTCATGATGTAAATCTCCCCTTCCACCTAAAGGTGCTCTATTGCAGTGGTCATCAACCCTGTCCTCAGGGCCCACTAACAGGCCAGATTTTATGTATTACCTTGGGGAGATGCAGACTAGAATACCGCAATCACTGAGCAGCAAATTATATCACCTGTGATGCATTTCAGTTATCTTGCAAACCTGGCCTGTTAGTGGGCCCTGAGGACAGGGTTGATGACCACTGCTCTATTGGATTGAGATCTAGTGACTGTGGAGGCCATTGGAGTACAGTGACCTCATTGTCATGTTCAAGAAACCAGTGGTGAGATGATTGGAGCTTTGTGACATGGTGCATTATCCTGCTGGAAGGAGCCATCAGAAGATGGGTACACTGTAGTCATAAAGGGATGGACATGGTCAGCAACAATACTCAGGTAGGCCGTGGTATTTAAACGATGCTCAATTGGTACTAAGGGGCCCAAAGTGTGCCAAGAAAATATCCCCCACACCATTACACCACCAGCCTGAATCGTTGATACAAGGCAGGATGGATCCATGCTTTCATGTTGTTTACGCCAAATTCTGACCCTACCATCTGAATGTTGCAGCTGAAATCGAGACTCATCAGACCAGGCAATGTTTTATCCAATCTTCTATTGTTCAATTTTAGTGAGCCTGTGTGAATTGTAGCCTCAGTTTCCTGTTCTTAACTGACAGGAGTGGCACCCGGTGTGGTCTTCTGCTGCTGTAGCCCAAGGTTCGATGTGTTGTGCATTCAGAGATGGTATTCTCATTCTGCATACCTTGGTTGTAACGAGTGGTTATTTGAGTTACTGTTACCTTTCTATCATCTGAAACCAGTCTGCCCATTCTCCTCTGACCTCTGAAATCAACCAGACATTTTCCTCCACACAACTGCCCCTCACTGGATATTTTCTCTTTTTCGGACCATTCTCTGTAAACCTGAGAGATGGTTGTGCGTGAAAATCCTAGTAGATCAGCAGTTTTTGAAATACTCAGACCAGCCCGTCTGGCACCAACAACCATGCCACGTTCAAAGTCACTTAAATCCCCTTTCTTCCCCATTCTGATGCCCGGTTTGAACTACAGCAAGTCACCATCACCACATCTGAATGCCTAAATGCATTGAGCTGCTGCCATGTGATTGGCTAATTAGCAATTTGTGTTACCAAGCATTTGAACAGGTGTACCTAATAAAGTGGCCAGTGAGTGTATATTTTAGATATCAAACATTGTTCTGGCATTTGTAGGTTAAAGACTAACTCCACCTTTGTTGAAAACATTCCCCTCTGGGTGATCACTGCACTATGCAAGCATTTTAACAACATTTTAACAAAATTTGTTGAAGGTTCCTACCTGTTTCTGCTCTGAAGAAATAACCGGTTGTTTCACCATGTCCTGGGCAGACTGACTCTCAATAGGAAGTTTGGGGTATTTTTATTTTATTTAACAAAGCAAAATATAGTGTAGAACCATAAACAAATACAAATAAAACACATCCAAATATAACAAAATTCCACTGTTATGCAACTTGTAGTGACAGTTCAACTTTCAGTGACAACTTTCAGTGACAGTTCAGTAAGGGGCAATTTAGGAAACAGCGATCACAGGTCAATTGGCTTCAGTATAAATCACACAAATAGGAAACATAAGGGGAATACAAAGACATGGAATTTCAAAAGAGCCAACTTCCCTAAACTACGATCCTTGCTAGAAGCTATAAATTGGGATAAAATATTAGGAACAAAGAACACGAGGAGAGATGGGTTAGCTTTAAGAGCATATTAAATAAGGGCATTATCCAGTGCATCCCATTGGGAAATAAATTGAAAAGAGCGAACAGAAGTCTTGGATGGCTTAACTCCAATTAAAAAAATGCATATAAAAGCAAAGGAGAAGGCCTTTAAAAAATAGGCTGAGGGATAATCATCAGCATTCAGACTTTACAAAGAATGCAACAAAAATGTAAGGGTGCAATTAGAGTGGCTAAGATAGAACACAAAAGACTCATAGTGGAGGAGAGCAAAAAAGAAATTCTTTAAGTATATACACAGTAAAAGGGGGAGGACAGACCATATTGGCCCTAATAAAGAATGAGGAAGGGAATCTGGTTACAAAGGATGGTGAGATGGTGAAGGTATTGAATTTATTCTTCTCCTCAGTCTTCACGTACCCAAAACTGCAGTGTTTATCCTCATGACACATCACAGGAAGCACCCTCATGGCTAACAAAGGACAGAATTAGAAATAGACTTGAAAAATTTAACAATAATAAGTCACCGGGACCAGATGGCTTGCAACCTAGGGTCCTTAGGAAACTCAGTCAAGTAATTGCCAGACCATTGTTCCTAATTTTTACTGACAGTCTACTGATTGGAATGGTACCAGCTGATTGGAGAAAAGCCAATATAGCACCAATATTTAAAAAAGGGCCAAAATAAATCCCTGGGATTTACAGACCAGTTAGCCTAACATCAATGGTATGCAAACTCTTGGAGGAGATGATAAGGGACTATATACAAGATTTTTGTAACAAAAACTGTATCATTCGCAGTAATCAGCATGGATTCATGAAGAATCGTTCTTGCCAAACTAATCTATTAACCTTTTCGCAGTAATCAGCATGGATTCATGAAGAATCGTTCTTGCCAAACTAATCTATTAACCTTTGATAAGAAGGTGAGCTTCCATCTAGATAAAGGAAGTCCCATAGACATGATGTATCTGGATTTTGCAAAAGCATTTGGCACAGTTCCGTATAGACGTTTACTGTACAAATTAAGATCAACTGGCATGGACCATAGGGTGAGTACATGAATTGAAAACTGGCTACAAGGGCGAGTTCAGAGGGTAGAGATAAATGGGGAGTTCTTGGAATGGTCAGGGGTGGAAAGTGGGCTCCCCCAGGGTTCTGTCCTGGGACCAATACTATTAAATTTATTCGTAAACGACCTGGAGGATGGGGTGAACTGCTCAATCTCTTTATTTGCGGACGATACTAAGCTAAGCAGGGCAATAACTCCTCTGCATGATGTGGAAAACTTGCAAGTAGATCTGAACAAATTAATGGGGTGGGAAACCACATGGCAAATGAGGTTTAATGTGGATAAATGTAAAATAATGCATTTGGGTGGCAAAAATATGAATGCAATCTACTCACTGGGGGGAGAACCACTGGGGGAATCAAGGATGGAAAAGGACCTGGGGATCCTAGTAGATGATAGGCTCAGCAATGGCATGCAATGCCAAGCTGCTGTTAACAAAGCAAACAGAATATTGGTATGCATTAAAAAGGGGATTAACTCAAGAGATAAAGCAGTAATTCTCCCACTTTACAGGACTCTGGTTCGACTGCACCTGGAATATGCTGTCCAGTTCTGGGCACCAGTCCTCAGGAAGGATGTGCTGGAAATGGAGCGAGTACAGAGAAGGGCAACAAAACTAATACAGGGCCTGGAGGATATTAGTTATGAATAGGGATGAGCCAAACTCTCCCCGTTTCGGTTCGCAGCAGAACATGTGAACAGGCAAAAAATTTGTGCGAACACCGTTAAAGTCTATGGGACGCGAACGTGAAAAGTGCTCATTTTAAATGCTTATATGCAAGTTATTGCTATAAAAAGTGTTTAAGGACCTAGGTCCTGCCCCAGAGGATATGTATCAATGCAAAAAAAAATATGCGCAAAAAAAATACACTCGCGCCCGCAGGGATACCCGTGATCGGCCCAAGGAAGAACGGGGAAATGCTAATGTATACAAGCATTTCCCCATTCTTCCTAGTGACCGGACACTGATCACCGCTCCCTGTAATCGGGAGCGGTGATCAGTGTCGTGTCACTCATAGCCCTTCCCCCTACAGTTAGAAGCACTCCCTAGGACACACTTAACCCCTTCAGCGCCCCATAGTGGTTAACCCCTTCACTGCCAGTGTCATTTTTACAGTAATTAGTGCATTTTTATAGCACTGATCGCTGTATCAATGACAATGGCCCCAAAATGGCGTCAAAAGTGTCCGATGTGACCGCCATAATGTCGCAGTCACGATAAAAATCGCTGATCACCGTCATTACTAGTAAAAAAAAATGATTAATAAAAATGCCATAAAACTATCCCCTATTTTGTAAACGCTATAACTTTTGCGCAAACCAATCAATAAACGCTTGTTGCGATTTTTTTTTTACCAAAAATATGTAGAAGAATACGTATCGGCTTAAACTGGGGAAAAAAATAGTTTTTTTATATATTTTATGGGGATATTTATTATAGCAAAACGTAAAAAATAGTGCTTTTTTTCGAAATCGTCGCTCTATTTTTGTTTATAGCGCAAAAAATAAAAACCGCAGAGGTGATCAAATATCACCAAAAAAAGCTCTATTTGTGGGGAAAAAAGGACGTCAATTTTGTTTGGGAGCCACGTTGCACGACCGCGCAATTGTCAGTTAAAGCGACCTAAAAAGTGCTCTGGTCTTTGGCCAGCCAAATGGTCTGGAGCTTAAGTGGTTAAGGGGAACCCCGCACCAATTATTTGTTTTTTAAATGACGTGGGGGTCCCCCAGGCCCCCAGGCACTATATACTCTGAACAGCAGTATATATACTATACGGCCTGCCCTATATACTCTGCAGAAAATTGGGCCTTAGGTGTTGGTGGTACCAGAACACTGTAAACCCTCACAGTTACTCTTGTTGGGCGTTGGGCCCTGCATTGAAATATATAAAAAAAATTACATGCCCCTGTTAAACAGGGGCAGAAAAAATGGGCCTTTATGGTGGTGGTGCCACAACATTGTAACCCCCCCACAGATACTCATGTTGGGCGCAGGAATGGGCCCTGCTGTGAAATATTACATCAAAAATTGTAAGTACATGCCCCTGTTAAACAGGGGCAGAAAAATTGGGCCTTGGGTGGTGGTGGCTGTGCCCTAAACCAAAAATATTGTTGGAAGCTAGCATCATCAAGATTGAGGAGGAATAGCATAGTCAGCATAGGCAGTCTTCAAGGTATTCTACATCCATAGCAAATTCAATCAGTTACATCAGCATCAGGTGCTTGATAGCTGCTGATCCAAGACTAATTTATTTTTATGAATGTGAGCCTATCAACAGGGTCTGTGGACAGGCACACTCTTTGATCCGTTACAAACCCTCCAGCAGCCCTGAATGTGCGTTCAGAAAGCACACTGGATGCAGGCCAGTAGCTCAATTGCATATTGAGCAAGTTCTGGCCAGTGGTCCATCCTCAAAACCCAGTAACCCAGTGGATGCTATGTTGGAAAGGTCTCCAAGTCTGCTCTTGCCCCTAGATATTCCTGCACCATATAATGCAGACGCTGGCGATGGTTGCTTGAACCGATCAGTTTAAATCGGTCAGACGGCCACCTTCTCCACCACTCTTCCTCTGACTAAACGAAGCCTCAGCAACACGTTGTCCAGCACCAGGAAATGGTAACCTCCCAGGGTCTGGAAATGCATTGCACAAACCTTTCTTCAAGGCCTCCTGAAGATGTTTCATCCTCTACTTCAGGGGTCTCAAACTGGTGGCCCTCCAGCTGTTATAAAACTACAATTCCCATCATGCTTGTAACTGTCGGCCTTGCACTGCCTCATGGGACTTGTAGTTTCACAACAGCTAGAGGGCCACTAGTTTGAGACCCCTGCTCTACTTCCTCTGCGAAGGCAGGATGAGTTCTGCAACCTTACCCTTGTAACGTGGATCAATAAGGGTTGCCAGCCAGTAATGATCCCTCTCCTTTATACCATGAATCCTAGGGTCCTTTAGCAGACTTTGCAGAATCAGGGAGGCCATGCAGCATAAGTTTGCAGAGGCATTCGATTCTGAGTACTCTGGGTCACTAAGGATCACATGATCCGTAACTACCTCCTCCCAGCCACGTGCAACTCCTTGGGTTTCTGGGAACTGAAAACCATCCCTTGAAGACTGCTGCTGAGTGTTATCCTCTACATCCATGCTGACACAATCCTTCTCCTCTTCTTCCTGTGTCTTTGGTGGGCTCGCAGGAATGCTATCTGGAAAGAAAGTCCTCCTTTTCCTCCCGCTGTTCTGCCTCAAGTGCCAAGTCCATGATTCCATGAAGCATGTGCTCCAGCAGAAAGACTAGAGGGACAGTGTCACTGATGCATGCATTGTCGCTGGTCACCATCCTTGTGGCCTCCTCAAATGGTGACAGGACAGTGCATGCATCCTTGACCAGTAGCCACTGTGTGTGCAGCCGCTGCAGCATTGCCAATGTTGAGTTCCACCTGGTGGGCATGTCACAAATGAGGCGGTTGGTGGGCAGGTTGCATTCCCTTTGAATGTCAACCAGCCGAGCACTGGCATTGTATGACCGGCGGAAATGACCACAGACATGTCAGGACATGTGCCAAACATGGAACATGGGTCAAGTGAGGGCAGAGAGACGGTTGGTGCCATTGTTGCATACAACCATTACTGGCTGAATCTGCCGTGGCATCAACCACCTTTGAGCCTGCCCCTGCAGAGCTGACAGAATCTCTGCCCCAGTGTGGCTCTTGTCCCCTAGGCAGACCAACTCAAGCACCACATGGCATCTTTTAGCCTGACTGCTTGAGCGTTTACGGAGCACCACTGGTTCGGAGGACAAATCTGCAGAAGAGGCCATAGAGGAAGAAGAAGAGGAAGGGGTGGAGGAGAGAGCTGTGGCAGAATCACCACTAGCATTTTGTAGGCATGGTGGTGGAACAAGCTCTAACAACACTGATCCCTGTCCTGCATCCTTCCCAGCTGCCAGCAGAATTACCCAGTGCGCCCTGAAGGAAAGGAAACATCTCTGCCCATGCCTGCTGGACCATGAGTCAGCGGTAATATGAACCTTACTGTTGACCGCCCTGTCCAACGAGGCCAAAACATTGCCTTCCATATGCTGGTAGAGAGCCGGAATGGGCTTCCTTGAAAATAAATGGTGTTTTGGAACCTGCCACTGAGGTACAGCACATTTGACAAATTTACGAAAGGGGGCAGAGTCTACCAGCTGAAAAGGCAGCAGTTGCAGTGCAAGCAATTTAGATGCTGAGCATGTGGATGGCTGGGACCGAATTTCTTTTTACGGTTCAGCAACTGGGGTAGGGAAATTTGCCTGCTAAAATCAATTGGTGGCGTACTTCTAGCAGATTGGCTGCAAGTACTTGGGGCACCTATTGCTATACCTTCATTCCTCTCAGTGCAGGTTTTTGAGAGGACTGGAGGTATAGTAGGGTTGGAGATCCCAGATGAGGAGCGAGGAGAAGTCTGCCTTTTTCTTTGATGTGGGTCTTTCAAGTGCTGTTGCCAACGGACTGCATGGCAGGTCATCATATATCTGGTCAAGCATGTGGTGCCCAAGCGGCTGCTGTTCTGGCCACGTTTGATCCGCTTCAGACATAGGTTGCGGTGCGATCTGCTGCACACGTGTTGAAAAAGGCCCACACCAAGGAACCAGCAGCAGTATGTACCCAACACTGTGGTCGAATAATTATGGGGACTCCTCCGTGCATGATGGTGGGGCTATGGAAGGAGTGACTGGACAAGGAGTCGGCGGAAAAGGCCGCTTTGGCAGCTGCGTTGGAAGGAAAACTACTCTGATCCTGGGTGACAGAGGATGAGGAGGATGAGGACGGCTTTGTTATCCACTCCACCAACTCTTCTGCATGTTCTGGCTCAATAACACGGCCAGCAACAGAAAAAAAGGACAAGTGTGCCCCACGGCCATCTGCAGAGGATGCAACATGTCCACGACCAGCACTGTAGACACAGAGGCTGCTTGCCCTCTTTTAGTGGCCTGTGAGCATCTGCCTCTCCTTGGTGGCCTTCCGGACATGATGTATTTTTTGTTTTGCAACACCACACTACAATGTATTAGATACTGTGTACACCACCTGAAGTGTATTAGAAAGTGTACACACTGTATTAGATACTGTGTACGCCACCAGAAAAGTAGTAGAAACTGTACAAACTGTATTAGATACTGTGTACACCACCTGAAGTGTATTAGAAACTGTACACACTGTATTAGATACTGTGTACACCACCAGAAAAGTAGGAGAAACTGTACACACTGTATTAGATACGTTGTACACCGCCTGCACTGTATTAGAAACTGTACAACGGCTGCACTGTATTGTATACTGTGTACACCACCTGAAGTGTAGTAGAAACTATACATACTGTATTAGATCCAATGTACACCGGCTGCACTGTATTGTATACTGTGTACACCACCAGAAGTGTAGTAGAAACTGTACACACTGTTTTGGATACAGTGTATTAGAAACAGTACACACTGTATTAGATACTGTGTACACTGCCTGCACAGCCTGCACTGTATTAAAAACTCTACTATGGCTGCACTGTATTGTGTACTGTCAGGGCCGTCTTTACCGCGGAGCGAACGGGGCAGATGCCCCTGGAGCCCGCGCTGCCTGACGTTTTTATTTTTCAGCCGGAGTTCCGCTCCGGCGCCTGTCACTTGCTAGCTCAGCTGCTCGCTACTGTCACTTGTTAATACAGAAGTGCTGCTTCCCTATTTACAAGTGACAGAGCTCATCTCCTGGCTGCCGTTCACATCCCTCTCTGCTCTACACACATTGAGTTGTATACGAGAGCAGAGGAGGAAGGGGGCGGGGATAAGAAGCTCCTCCACGGACATGCATATTGCAGATTCTCTTGTGCTGCCCGGTGTCCTGCTCTGATGGTTTTTAGGTAATGGAGTCTGGAGGCGGGGGTGGGTGGTAGTGGTGCAGAGGAATGCTTTGTAGTGAAAGAAGGGGGAGGAGGGGGTGGAATGGTGCCGTGGAATGCTATGTATTGAAGGGGGGGTTAAACTAGAGACAGGGGAAGGAAAGCTCTGTACTTGGGGGTGGGACTTGGATGTATACAAGACACCACTAAACCCTGCAATCTGTATATAGCGCACCCCTCAATCTTGGACTCTGTACGTAGCACACCCCTCAATCCTGCACTCTGTATTTAACACACCCCTCAATCTTGCACTCTGTAACACACCCCTCAACCATGCACTCTGTATATAAAGCATCCCTTAATCCTGCACTCTGTATGTAACGCACCCCTTAATCCTGCACTTTGTATGTAACGCACCCCTTACTCCTGCACTCTGTATTTAATGCACTCCTTAATCCTGCACTCTGTAACGCACCCCTCAACCATGCACTCTGTATGTAACGCACCCCTTAATCCTGCACTCTGTATGTAACGCACCCCTTAATCCTGCACTCTGTAACGCACCCTTCAACCATGCACTCTGTATGTAACGCACCCCTCACTCCTGCACTCTGTATGTAACGCACCCCTCAATCCTGCACTCTGTATGTAATGCACCCCTTAATCCTGCACTCTGTATGTAACGCACCCCTTAATCCTGCACTCTGTATGTAACGCACCCCTCAATCCTGCACTCTGTATGTAACGTACCCCTTAATCCTGCACTCTGTATGTAACGCACCCCTCAACCCTGCATTCTGTACGTAGCTTGCCCATCAGCCCTGCATTCTGTACATAGCGTACCACTGAACCTTGCACTCCATACACAGCACACTCCTCAATCCTGCACTCTGTATGTAGCTCACCCCTTAACCCTGCTCTACTGCAGGCGGCATGACCAGTCATTTATTTCTGGGAGCCTGTCCTCAGGGATACTTTTCACATTGGACTCTGTGCTTACCTACACTCAGTTAACCTTCATAGTTGTGTGTACTCTGCTCTGCTCATTGCTAATAGCAAGTTCTAGGAGTTTTCAGTCTATTAATTGGTCCCCTCACCTCCCCAGTCCATGGTGTGCAGGCAGTGGGGAGATGATGTGCTGTAACCTTTAGCAACCAATCAATGAGCTGTATTGATGTGCTTTAACCTCTAGCAACCAATAAGTGGTAATGATGCACAGTAACCTCTAGCAACCAATGAGTGAGCAGGAATAATGTGCAGTAACCTCTAGCAACCAATGAGTGAGCAGTAAGCATTTAACCTCTAGCAACCAATCAGTTAGCAGTAATGATGTGCAGTACCTTCTAGCAACCAATCAGCAAGCAGAAATGATGTGCTGTAACCTAGCAACTAATCAGTCAGTCCTAATGTGTGCTGTAACCTCTAGCATCCAGTCAGTGAGCGGTAATGATATGCTGTAGCCTTTGGCAACCAATCACAATCACTGCCTTATCTGCTACAGTAAACTGATTTTGAGTCGGCGGGGGGCCCATAGAAAATGTTTGCCCAGGGCCCAATCAATATTAAAGACGGCCCTGTGTACTGTGTACATCCCCAGAAGTGTAGTAGAAACTGTACACACTGTATTAGATACTGTGCACACCGCCTACACTGTATTAGAAACTTTACTACGGCTGCACTGTATTGTGTACTGTGTACACCACCAGAAGTGTATTAGAAACTGTACACACTGTATTAGATACTGTGTACACTGCCTGCACTGTATTAGAAACTTTACTATGGCTGCACTTTATTGTGTACTGTGTTTACCACCAGAAGTGTAGTAGAAACTGTACACACTGTATTAGATACTGTGTACACCGCCTGAAGTGTATTAGAAACAGTACACCACCGAATGCACTGTAGATATAGGCTACACCGGATGCAAAATATATATATATATATATATATATATATATATATATATATATATGTAGCGGCCTCACCCCGTCCTCTTTAGCTAGGGGTATGTCACGCGACAGAGTGAGGTGCGCTACGGCCCATGTCCTCCCCATAACTGTGGGTGAGGTGAAGGCCAATACCTGATGTTTCCTTGGGCCGGTGTGTCCTGGGCATGTACCGAGTCTGTTGTGCAGAAACCACCAAACCACCCTTTGCTCCCATTAACAGAGTCCATACACCGATCACAGTCCAACTGTTGGTTTATTTCGTATCTCCACATACAGGCAATGCGATGGCATGATACGGTGGGATGAGCAGGTCGAGGCACTATACTGATCTGGGTCCCTACACCCCCTGTGCTATGACCAAGGGTTGTAGGAGTCTTGACATGAATACCTCCGTTGCGTTGCGGCCCCTATCAGGAGAAGATGTCCTCCAAGGGAGTTACCGAAGGCCCATCCGTCACCGGGTTGACACTACACCGGGTCTTCGAACGAGTGACCTCCCCAGCCTCCTCACCTCAGATGCGGGTCCCCTCGCAAGGGGCGCCCTGGAACCACTTCACCCTTGCGGGACCCGGTCGAAGTCACCGGGCCCCAGGCCTCCTCAATGGTACCTCACCCCAGGCTGAAGGTGCCTGGGATGGAACCCCAACTTCATCCCGGCCAGGCCTAGGGCGCCTAGGCCGGGAACCTTGAATCGCCCGCACCCAGGCTGAAGGTGCCTGGGTGCGTGAAGAGATGATCCCCGAAGACAGACCTCGTGGCGAGGGCGTCTCCCCCTTTTATCTCCTCCCGTCGATACCACGGCGGGTTCCCCGCCCCAGCCGTACCATCTCCAGGAAGGGACAAAGAAGGGTAGCACTGTGGTAGTGATTCTACCTTGAGCCTGTAGGTACTCCGCCGCCCACAGGCAAAGGAGAATATTGCACCACCCAATCCTCCACGAATAACAAAAAGGGGTCTAAACCCTGCCATAATTACACACCTGGGTCACTCTACCCCCAGGTGTATCCCACTAACTTTGAAGACCCCGCTACACACTCCCCCTGGTGATTTGACGCTGGTCCCCAGCATCAGGTGCACACCCATGTCTCCCAAAGAGTGGTGACATGAAGTGGGCCCCAGAAGCTATCCCTCAAATTTTTGGATACTAAGTGTGCCAAGACCTGCTCAAAAGGGAAAGGGAAAATATAAAACGATAAACTTTTGCATAAGACATCTATTCTGTACACATGTACAATCCCTCCCATCGCTGTCTAAGAACCACCGCACTCTCAGTAGTCTTGACCGATGAATCTCCTGCAGAAGGGAAACAACAAAAAGAAAACACATCCTAACACTCTGTGTTAACTTGGCATGAGTGGGTCTGTCAGCCGAGAGACCCGCTCACTCCAATAAGTAAGTAATGCATGTGTAGCATTTCGAACAACCGTTGCACAACACTGCCACCTGATGACAGAGCTGCGGTAATGACACTTGGTGAGATCTTCATTCTTCCTGCTTTCCTACTCTGACTCTACCCCAAAAGTCTCTGCCTTTGGCACATGAAGAAAAGGGAGAAAAAAAAACAACAGCTCCCAAGTCTCCAGTGAGTAAAAGAAAAGCCCAAATCAAAACAAAAGTAGGGCACACTTCTAGGCGTCTGGGAATGTCTCTTCCAGAAAGTTTCAACAGCAACAAGATAGGAGCTCACTTCTCCTGTAAGTAGAATCTTGGATCCGGCAGAAACAGAGGCTTCAGGTGCCCGTCAAACACTTCCACCGAATACTCGACATCCTCTCCTTCTTTCCTGCAGATGAGCACCTTATCGGCATGAATATGGCGCCCAAGTCTCCAATCAGCTCTGCAGTCCTTGAACTTTTTAGACACAGGCGGCGAACATGACAGGTATCGCCTGGCATGGGGTACTTTAAGCTTTTCCCATACAAACTCGTCATACCACCTTGGTCGCAGGACCTCGACTTCATACAATAAGTCCCGAGGCAAGTAGGGGTACTCCCACCCATATTCACGGGCGACTCTCTGGGAGAAAAGTCTCTGCAATCTGGCTAGAGGCGGCATCACATCTAGCTCACCTTCTCCTGGCTGTACGATGGCCTCCGGGTGCCGAGGTACCTTCACCATCTCGGGTTGCTTTGTCTTTGGTGCCCGCAACGAAGCACGCTGCGTCCCCTCCATCAGAGCGGGTGATGTAGTTGAATGAGGAAAGTTATTTGGAGGACTAGGCTTCCTCAATAACTCCGGGGCTTGCACCCGGAGCGTACTGTCTTCTATGGACATGGGGGAGTCCTGTAGCTTACTCTGCACGGGTAGCGGGCATCTGTCCCAGCCCTTCCGGTGAAACAGCTCGTCTATTTCCCCGTCATCCCCACAGTCTGACAACGACTCTAGGTCGGAGGTGTCATACATCTCGGCGGGAAGGTAGTCTCTAGTAGACGGAAGGCTACCCTCCCTTTCGGGCTCCACCAGATGTGAACTCCCGACACCTCCAACCAACACCACAGTCCCAGCCCCTGGCTCACCTAGACCTACTTCAGCACTGGGATGTCCAGGATTCTTCCGACCGGATCCATCCAGGTCCAGCAAGCAGCGGGGCAAAGCTCGACCACGACCACAGGAGGCCTGCACCAGGCCTATCTTCCTCTTCGGGGGTGGCAGCAGGAAGTCTGTGGTGACCGAAGCAGTGTCCTCGGATTTTTCTCTCTCAGTCTCTGGTTGGGCAGTCACGTCGCCCTGGTCAGCGCGTACGGGGACCTCCGCAGAGGCCTGGATCTCTCCCTCCGGAGTGGCGGTTCCTGTGATGCAGTTGAGGCGTAGGGCCCGGGGCCATTCCGTGTATGGTTCAACCTCAAAAAGGAACTCCTTGCATGCCTCACATCGCCCGAATGGCTTTAGTTGGACCACCAGTCCCGAGCATCCGGGACAGATCACACCGAGGGCCTCCGTGTCTCTGCATGAATACAGAGCCAACTGCCCTCGGGGCCTAAGTCTTATCCCCATGTCTGTCAGGGGAGCAGCAAATGCAGTCATCTTCATAGGGTAAGATACCGGCATCCACGGAGAGCTTGAATTCATTCCGACCACTTGCTGTTCCATCACGCGCTGACCACGCGCCGGAGTCTCCACGTGTATTTCTGGCATGGTGATAGGGATGTCATTAACTGCTTTATCGCATCTCTTTGCCAGATCCCCGGGAGTTCAATAACTGCCGCCGCGGCCGGATCTGCGCCAGCCATTGTGTACCACTGTCCTACTTCTAGCGGGTCCATGACAGTCTTTTGGCGTGTTCGCTTGCTGTATCAGGATCCCGGACGAGCCCCCACGTGTAGCGGCCTCACCCCGTCCTCTTTAGCTAGGGGTATGTCACGCGACAGAGTGAGGTGCGCTACGGCCCATGTCCTCCCCATAACTGTGGGTGAGGTGAAGGCCAATACCTGATGTTTCCTCGGGCCGGTGTGTCCTGGGCATGTACCGAGTCTGTTGTGCAGAAACCACCAAACCACCCTTTGCTCCCATTAACAGAGTCCATACACCGATCACAGTCCAACTGTTGGTTTATTTCGTATCTCCACATGCGATGGCATGATACGGTGGGATGAGCAGGTCGAGGCACTATACTGATCTGGGTCCCTACACCCCCTGTGCTATGACCAAGGGTTGTAGGAGTCTTGACATGAATACCTCCGTTGCGTTGCGGCCCCTATCAGGGGAAGATGTCCTCCAAGGGAGTTACCGAAGGCCCATCCGTCACCGGGTTGACACTACACCGGGTCTTCGAACGAGTGACCTCCCCAGCCTCCTCACCTCAGATGCGGGTCCCCTCACAAGGGGCGCCCTGGAACCACTTCACCCTTGCGGGACCCGGTCGAAGTCACCGGGCCCCAGGCCTCCTCAATAGTACCTCACCCCAGGCTGAAGGTGCCTGGGATGGAACCCCAACTTCATCCCGGCCAGGCCTAGGGCACCTAGGCCGGGAATCTTGAATCGCCCGCACCCAGGCTGAAGGTGCCTGGGTGCGTGAAGAGATGATCCCCGAAGACAGACCTCGTGGCGAGGGCGTCTCCCCCTTTTATCTCCTCCCGTCGATACCACGGCGGGTTCCCCGCCCCAGCCGTACCATCTCCAGGAAGGGACAAAGAAGGGTAGCACTGTGGTAGTGATTCTACCTCGAGCCTGTAGGTACTCCGCCACCCACAGGCAAAGGAGAATATTGCACCACCCAATCCTCCATGAATAACAAAAAGGGGTCTAAACCCTGCCATAATTACACACTTGGGTCACTCTACCCCCAGGTGTATCCCACTAACTTTGAAGACCCCGCTACACATATATACACACAAGACTGTATATATATTAATACACCCTCTGAAGTGTATTAGAAACAGTACACCACAGAATGCACTGTAGATATAGGCTACACTGGATGCAGAGTATATTTGTATATACTGTGTATATATATATATATATATATATATATATATATATATATATATATATCCCATACACTGCCACTAACTGAATAACCTGCCTGCTTAATCTAACTCAAGCTATCTCTCTGGCCACGCCAACAACACTACACATGGCCACCATGTAAGCAGCCTTATATAGTGTGGGGCATGGACTTAGTCCCCCTGAGCCATGATTGGCCGAAGGCACCCTGCGTTTGGCCAATTATGGCTCTCTCAGCAGAACGCGCTGTGATTAGCCAAAGCATGCAGGTCAGGTGCATGCTTTGGCCAATCATCATACAGAAATGCACTGCAATCTCGCAGTGCATTATGGGGCGTTCCGCAGCACTCGAATTTCCCGTGAACGCCCCATATTGTTCGCAGTTCTGCGAATGGGCAAATACCCGATGTTGGAGTCGAACTTATGTTCGACCCGAACACAGAGCTCATCCCTAGTTATGAAAAGGTTACGAGCACTGAACCTTGTTCTCGCTGGAGAAGAGACGCTTGAGAGGGAATATGATTTCAATTTACAAATACCGTACTGGTGCGTAGAGGGCTCTTTACTGTAAGAGCGACAAGGATGTGAAATTCCCTTCCACAAGCGGTGGTTTCAATGGGGAGCATCGATAGTTTCAAGAAACTATTAGATAAGCACCTGAATGACCACAACATACACAGGGAATAACAATGTACATATAATCACACACACTCTGGCATCATAGAAACCCCCCTCTGCTCCCTCTGGAGGTGGCCCGGCCCCGGTGTGGCTCGCTCGGTGCAGACTTGAAGACTCCATCTTAAATCGCAGGTATGCTCTGACTCCCCTCTCTTTTTCCATCTCTCCACTACCCTACCCTCTTCTTCTCTCTCTCCCCCTAGTCTCTTCTCAACTATTTGCAGCCTCTTTGCTACATGGTTTTGGATTGTTAATTTATTTGTTTTTGCATTTAATGGACCTATGGCCACAATGTCTTGTTGCTGCGGGGGGAGCCTCCCTTATTAGGGATGGCGTCTTTTCCCCTCCTGGCACCGACTGTTTGCCTTAGGTGGTCCCATATTGGGCAGTGTGCCAGGGGAGGTTTGATGGAGGCCGACTTGGCCCCCCTCTACTGGTGCAGCTACCAGCGGGTTGCCTGGTATCCTTTCATAGGGTATTGACTTCTGATATCATTGCCATACAATGTCCAGTTCTGATTAGAAGTGACAGCCATGTACCACGGCTAATTTGCAACTTGTACTGCCGTTTATTTGTTCTTTAAATAAAGATTTTACAAAAAAAATAAAAAATCACAGACATAGGTTGGACTTGATGGACTTGTGTCTTTTTTCAACCTCACCTACTTTGTAATTACTATAGATCTCTTTAACATTTTTTGATCTTTCATTGAATAAAGCTATTTTTCTGGATTGCATGTTTTTTTTTTTCTGTCCTAAATACGTCCATGAACACATTTGTACACCTCTTGAGTGGCATATATTTTCTGCGTTAGCCAAGCTTAAGCGATATTTGAATATATTTGAATAGAAAGAAAGAAAAACACTGAGCTAATGTCACACCTTACTCTCAGTATACACATGAATATGCATATATAAAGCATTGTGTTTCTGATTGGTACAAGAGTTGCTGTCTAGCATTAAGTAGATACAGCTGAATGTTGACTGTATGACCTTGCGTTGTTTGTTTTTGATACAAACATATCCAAATTACTTACGCACGACCTAAAAGGTCACTATAAGGTAAAGGGCACTCACATTGTTGTTCCCTTCGTCTTGTATAATACACTTCATTCCTTTCTGCATTTTAGACATTAATTGGCACTCAATGGCTGCAAGGCTCGCTTGCTGTCTTTACTATTGAACCACCTAATAGCTGGCTGCACAGGAACAAGGACTTGCTTAGCAGAATACTTCTCTGTGCGCACTTTTTTTTTTTTTTTTACCCCCCCCCCACACACATTTTTCCTTTCTGTGACCACCACCACTTCAGTTTCTCTATGCCGCTGAAAAACAGGAAGCGAGATAGGGCTGAGCATCAATTTATCCATACAGCAAAGTGCTCTTAGGTTCCTTTCAGACCATGTAAGTGATTGTTTTGTAAAAGCTGGGTTGCTTTTTTTTCTCTTTATTCATTCTTGCGTTGTTCTTTGTTTCTTACTGCCTTATCATCTGCTGCTCTTGGGGATGAGCCTCTTGGGGGAATGGATGTTATATGGATAGAACCTGTGCATGTCTTGGTAACACCAAGATACTTTCCAGTCAAGCTTTAATGTACAACGATGTTAAAGATTATTTGCTCCGATGCTATAAAAAAATTATAAAAGTTATATGTACAAATTAAATAGAGTTCTGGCTGTCCCGTGCCACATTTTCATCTCTGAAATCATACAAACATAGCAACACCAAATCTTTTGAATGCTGCTAAAAGCCTTATACCTAAATTTAGGCTTACTAGACTGGAAATGGGAAGGGGAGGTGGCTATGGAAGTGGAGAGATGGGTTTATACTGCTAAGAACAGAGAAGGTAAGTTTTGTGAAATCTGGTCGGGCTGGAAGTATTATCATAAAATATGGTAAAAAAACAACAAGAAAACTTGTAAAGTTACTAAAGCACACATTCAGCGTGACTACTCTAACTTATGAAAGTCCATAAGAGGGAAAAAAAGTTTTAAATGTATAATCCCAAAGAAAAGCAGAGGTGTCAGAGTCCGGTAAGGAGGGTGCTCATAAGATATGATGTAATCTCCACTGACGCCGGCTTCCACCGTGTACACACCACCTCCAACTTCTCCCGTGTATCACACTCCCCTTAATGGTCTCTACTCACCAGATGGTTGTGTTTAACAGACACTGCCACTAAATCCTCCAATCATCCTCCACCTCAAAGGCATCCTCGATCCCCTGGGAGTCTCTCCTGGTGGTCTCAGATTCAAAAAGAAAGGAGACTAGAGATAGTGTAATCCCGTTCCAACCATTTATTTAAACAGTCCTTAATGACATCAATCGATCAAAAGCATTTTGAACAGCACATTTAAAATACGCGCTGTTCCTTGCTCTCTATCCGGTAGTGGATAAGAGTGTCAGTCCCGTCCACCGTAGACCAAAACACTCACCACTTCCTTGCACTGGAGCGCACAGTGAAACGCACAGCGTCACTTCCTACTGACATGAGACTGGAAGTATTACTCATTTAAGCCTGATAAGCCTGGGTATGGTTGACCACTTAAGCTTCTCCCCTTCCATCAACATTCGGGACGACCTCTATGTACTAAGTTGTTCCAACGTCTGTTCTTAATGAGTTACTTGTCTAAAATAGTTCTCAATTATACCTATTATCATATGCAATATTGAATGACGCAATGAGATACAACTTTAACCAGTGCTTACATGTGGAAGCATCTGGAACTAATGCATCTATACTCTTGAAATATGGTAATAATTGCTGTTATACATATGTTGGTTGATAAGTATCTCTTTAGATCATGGAGTATATGACACTTGCTAAATCTATTTTTCGTTTTCTAAATGTACTGTATTGTTCTTATTATAGTGTACAAAACACGTAATACAAACTGATAATACCAAAAATACAGCTAAATAGATAAACTATCTACCCAAAGCCAACCTAAGAGGCAGACAGCCTTGACATGTCATAATTGGTTGGATTTGCTCCACTATCTTAAAGTTAAAGTTATCTTAAAGTTATTTGTCATCCGTTTTCTTAATATTTATTAGACATCAAACAGCAAAATAGCGATTTGAAAAAAAATATGGTGAACTGGATTAAATAAAGTACCAAAAGGATTGTCTTTTTTCTCCCTATTTATTCTTGAGTTGTTCTTTGTTTCTTACTGCCTTATCATCTGCTGCTCTTGGGGGAATGGATGTTATATGGACAGAACCTGTGTGTGTCTTGGTAACACCAAGATGCTTTCCAGTTACGCTTTTAATGTACAATGATGTTTTCTCCGATGCTATAAAAAATGATTAATAGTTATACATACAAATTAAATACAGCTGTATCTATCGAACACGACCTTTTCATCTCTGAAATCATACAAACATAGCGACACACCACATCTTTTGAATGCTGCTAAAAGCCTTTATACCTAAATTTTGGAAACAGGCCAGTGACTCTACTTTACTAGACTGGATATGGGAAGTGGAGAGGATTATGGAAGTGGAGAGAAGGGCTTATACCACTAAGAACAGAGAAGGTATGTTTCGTGAAATCTGGTCTGATGCTACTTATACAGGTGCATCTCAAAAAATTCAAATATCATCAAACAGTTAATTTATTTCAGTAATTCAATTCAAAAAGTAAAACTCATATATTATATAGATTCATTACACACAGAGTGATATATTTCAAGCATGTCTTTCTTTTAATTTTGATGATTATGGCTTACAGCTAGTGAAAACCCAAAATTCAGTATCTCAAAAAATCTGAATAATACAAGACCAATAAAAAAAAAGTTTTTTAAAACAGAAGTGTTGGCTTACTGAAAAGTATGCCCATGTATAATATAGTATGCACTCAATACTTGGTCAGGGCTTATTTTGCATGAATTACATCATCAGTGCGGTGTGGCATGGATGCAATCAGCCTGTGGCACTGCTGAAGTGTTATGGAAGCCCAGGTTGCTTTGATAGCGGCCTTCAGCTCACCTGCATTGTTGGGTCTGGTGTCTCTCATCTTCCTCTTGACAATACCCCACAGATTCTCTATGGGGTTTAGGTCAGGTGAGTTTGCCGGCCAATCAAGCACAATGATACCATTAATTAAACCAGGTATTGGTACTTTTGGCAGTGTGGGCAGGTGCCAAATCCTGCTGGAAAATGAAATCAGCATCTCCATAAAGTTGGTCAACAGAGGGAAGCATGAAGTGCTCTAGAATTTCCTGGTAGAGGGCTGCACTGACTTTGGTCTTGATAAAACACAGTGGACCAACACCAGCAGATAACATGGTTCCCCAAATCATCTTTGACTGTGGAAACTTCACTTCTGTGTGACTTGGGGTGACTTACAATGCGACTTCAAGTCACCTCCAGGACAGGCGACTTTGCCAGTAGCCAATCAAACAATAATCAGCTCTGTGGGAGGGAGGGGTTTGCCTGAGAAAACTAGTTTCTCTTCCTGTAAAGTTGCTTCAGTTAAGGCAGTGATCCGACTTTGGGGGCAACTTCCATTGAAATCAATGGGTACTAGTTGCCTACAAGTCGCCTTGAAGTAGTACAGGAACCTTTTCTGAAGTCGGAGCGACTTCAGTAGTGTACATTAAGACGGCTCTCATTCACTTCAATGGAATTTCTCATGTCGCGCGACTTGGGGTGACACAAGTCGGATCCCAAGTCGCTGTAGTGTGAACCGCCACTTAGAGACCATTTAAAGGTTCAGGAAAGTTTTACAGGTGTTTTGAGTTATTAGCTGATTAAAGTGTGACACCATGAGTCTACAAGATTTAACTTTTTCACAATATTCACATATTCTGAGATACTGAATTTTGGGCTTTCACTAGCTGTAAGCCATAATCATCAAAATTAAAAGAAAGAAGTGCTTGAAATATATCACTCTGTGTGCAACGCATTTATATATAAAATATATGAGTTTATCGTATAAAATTACATCGTACCCCTACCCATTCACCTGGTGGCAAAATAAGTCTATAAAAAAAGTCAACACAGGTTTGAAAAGTAATTTATTGGGCAGCTCCGGGGGTCTTTCTGCCGGGCCCCCGCTATCTTCTGCTAGCTCTTTTGCTAGCGGGGGTCCCGGGCTTCCTCGCCGTCTTCTTCCGACTTCGGGGGTCTTTCTGCCGGGCCCCCGCTATCTTCTGCTAGCTCTTTTGCTAGCGGGGGTCCCTCGCCGTCTTCTTCCGACTTCGGGGTCTTTCTGCCGGGCCCCCGCTATCTTCTGCTAGCTCTTTTGCTAGCAGGGGTCCCGGCTTCCTCGCCGTCTTCTTCCGACTTCGGGGGTCTTTCTGCCGGGCCCCGCTATCTTCTGCTAGCGGGGGTCCCGGGCTTCCTCGCCATCTTCTTCCGACTTCGGGGGTCTCTTGTTCTGTTCTCCTGTTCTTCTCCCGCTCTCTGACGCCTTCTCCTCGATCTCCGGTTCTTTCTGCCGGACTCCCCGCTATCTTGTGCCAGCTCTTTTGCTAGCGGGGGCCGGTCTTCTACGTCGCCTTCTTCCTTCTTCTCTTCGCCCGATGTTGACTCGTCGCTCTCCACCGCCGCAATGATCTGTCCAAGCAGCGGTGCCACTTTTATTGGCATGGGCGTGGTCACCAGATGATGCCACCGCTGACCCCGCCCCCGTATGATGTCACAGTCCCGGGGAATGATGGGACTGTGACGTGAAACGGGGGCGGGGTCAGCGGTGGCATCATCCGGTGACCACGCCCCATGTCAATAAAAGTGGCACCGCTGCTTGGACAGATCAGAAAGACCCCCGGTGCTGCCCAATAAATTACTTTTCAAACCTGTGTTGTCTTTTTTTATTGACTTATTTTGCCACCAGGTGAATGGGTAGGGGTACGATGTACCCCATACTCATTCACATAGGGTGGGGGGCCGGCATCTGGGGGCCCCCTTTTTAAAGGGGGCGCCCTGATTCCGAAAAGCCCCCCGCCCGCATACCCCGACAACCAACGGCCAGGGTTGTCGGGAAGAGGCCCTTGTCCCCATCAACATGGGGGCAGGGTGCTTTGGGGTGGGGGGGCCGCAGGTCGCCCCCCTGCCCCGAAGCACCAAACCCCCCATGTTGAGGGCATGCGGCCTGGTACGGTTCAGGAGGGAGGGGGGCCGCTCTCGTCCCCCCCTTTTCCCCTGCGGCCTGCCAAGTTGCGTGCTCGGATAAGGGTCTGGTTTGGATTTTGGGGGGACCCCATGCCGTTTTTCGGCTTGAGGGGTTCACTTTAAAATCCAGACCAGACCTAAGGGTCTGGTTTGGATTTTGGGGGGACCCCCATGCCGTTTTTCGGCTTGAGGGGGTCCCCCCAAAATCCAAACCAGACTTTTTTGGCTTAGGGGGTTCACCTTAGAATCCAGACCAGACCTAAGGGCCTGGTATGCTCCTGAAGGGGAAGCCATGCCGGTTTTTTCATTAAAATTTGGCCTGTAGTTCCCCTTCATGATTCATACCAAACATGGGACAGCGAGGCTGCCGAGGACCAGCGCGATGACATCGCGCTGGACACATTCTCGGCCGGCTAGTCGCCTCTAGGACACGACTTGAGCGGCTGCTGCACGCTCAGGTCGTGTCCAGATCGCCTCGCAAAGTCGCGCTGTCCCTGTGTCAGCCAGCACACGAGTCGCCCGCAAGTCGGATCCGACTTCCCGGGCGACCTCTATTCAAATCAATGGGCTCCCATAGGGAACCATTCATTTTCAATAGAGCGCCGCTGACATTTCTATTTACTATAACAGTGCGCCGCTGCTTCCTGCGTCCAGTGAAGGAGTTATCCGGCGCAGCAATTAAGGTTAGAACCAGCGCAGCGCACTGTTATTAGTAAATCAGCCCCTATGTGTCCCAGATAGTGGACTGAGGACCGGTAAAACTGACACTTCTCCCTGGAGAGTTTAAGTCCCTCTTCACTGAGTCTCTTCAGGACTTTCTCCAGCTTTTCTTCGTGCTCCTCCAGAGTCCTCCCGAAGACAATGATGTCATCTAGGTACACCAGGACTTCGATAAGATTCATGTCTCCCACAGTCTTCTCCATCAATCTCTGGAAAGTGGCAGGGGCCCCTGACAGGCCCTGAGGCATCCTGTTGAACTCATAGAATCCCACTGGGGTGATAAATGCGGTCTTCTCCCTGTCATCAGGGTGCATTGGGATTTGATAATACCCACTCTTCAGGTCCATGACGCTGAACCACTTGGCTCCAGACAGACTCTGTAAGGCATCTTCTATCCTGGAGGTGGTATACTGGTCGGATATGGTTCTTCTATTGAGAGTCCTGTAGTCTATACAAAGTCTCAGCGACCCATTCTTTGGGTGCCCTAGTGCAATGCACAATTGGTCCTCATTGGACTAGAATGGTGAGCCAGGTTTGTGTTTGCTTTTTATATTTACTCCTCTTACAAGCTATTTGCCTGTGGCCATTACCGCTACACACAAATGTTAAATCATTCAACAATGTACTTACATGAACATGTGTCGTTTTAGATTGTATTGATTAAAGACGCCTCTTGAGGAAGCGGTTCAACCGCGAAACATGTCAGGGATACGTTGCTAAAACATCAATACTGCATCTCTGCCCACCTGTGGAGTTTGTAACCCTCCTCTCTCTATTTTTGTTGTTTAATATATTATGTATAGTCACTATTGTGATTAACTGTTTATTGTTTATTTATATGCTGTAATAAAATGTTCTAAATTTTAAATTACCGCCTTGTCTGGGTGCCGCAATAGATCTACTTATTGGGTGATTAGGGTCTTGGGAGTAGCCCCTTAACACATCCCCACCCTTTTCTCTTCTATTCAATAATGGGATGATGGAACCCCCCCCCCTACTCTACATACACGTTAGAGGCACCCTTTATAATTATGTTCTGACCTCTAAAATCTTCTGGAACTTCTCCCTCTTCATTCCACTAGTGTGTATGTACACAAGATATCTGGCTTTATATCCATCACCCATGCCTTTTGATTCGGAGACAACGACATTATGAGCTGCTTTATCTCGTTTTCTTGCCAGATCCCCCCCGGGAGTTCAATAACTACCGCCTCGTTTGAATCTGCGCCAACCGCTGCGCACCACAGTGTCATTGCTGGCGGGTCCATGCTGGTACTTCTGACCGGCTTGATTGCAGCGTGCAGTATACAGGAATCCCAGACCTGAGCCCCCACGTGTAGCGATACCCCCAGTTAAGAGGGCTGCCTGTATGATTTTGGGCCCTGTAGTGCACCGCTGTCAACCCCTGGCAATCAGCTCTAACCTCCCTTGGCACAGTTAGTAGAGGGGGGTGATAGGACTGTGAGGCCTGTAACTCACAGTGGCACAATCCTATGACAAGAACACACAGTGATATTTTAAAACTTCCTTTACCTATCTCTTCTGTAAAGTAAAGAACACAGACACCAATATACTTAACCCTCGTATGTTTACTTAGATTAGTGGGTAAGCAATAAAACAGGAGGGTACATGTCATGTGAAGAGCCCTGCAATAAACAATGTTTAAACGAGCAGACAAGTATACAATGCTATGCAACTCTAATAGTCCCCTTTGCAGCTATTTCCCCTTGTGGACAATATGGTGCCCAGGAATGTCTACGCTACACAGTCAGGCCTGACTGAACTAAGTGGAAGTTCTGTAGGGAAATCTTTGCTAGCAACGGTGGTGCACTTGAAGAATAGAATTTGTAATCCACCAATGTAACAGAGATACTGTGTCTGTCTATGAGCAGGTGCTCTCTCACCCAACCGGACCAGTCCACGTCCGTTTCTTCCGCTGCGGTGTCTAAGTACACCAATCCCTCGACATCCGGGTCTTCGGTCCTCCTGGCAAAGGTGCAGTATCAAAGGAGAGACGTCCCTCAGGTTCCTCGGTGCGAGCGGAAGGCTCTTTGGAGAAAAGGCCCAGGCTTCTGGCCTAAAGTCACAGGAGCTCAAGCAGCAGTTCAACTTGCTGGGCGGGCGGTGTCCAAAGAGAAAGAACTGGGCTCCGCCTCCCCCTTATAAAGTCCACCCCAGCAGTCCTTGCGCGGGGCAATGCACCCTGGGTGCCTTAAAGTGTACTGGGTAATGAAGTCTCTGAAGGATTAAAGGGCAATACCCCGCTACACTAACATATCAGCATAGCTGTTACACCACTTTCTCAAAACTCAATCTTTCTAAAACTGAGCTCATAATTTGCCCATGCCCCCTCCTCTGACTTCTCCATCAAGATCAATAATCCTTCCCTTCATGCCAGGCTGCTAGGTGTAATCCTGCTCACTAACCTGTTGTCATGGATATGCATTAATGTCTGTCTGCCATCTTACCTTCCTCCTCATGTGTTCATCTAGAGACCAGACCTCCTTCACCTGGCTTCCTTTATAATCTCCTCCCAGCCTGACTCCACCCCAGGCCCTATCACTGAACACTATATTAACCTGTGCACTGCAAGCCTGCTTTGCTGATCAACGTGTTTGTTAGGCATTGTGTGTTTGGGTTCCTGCCTGCCGTGTGCTACGTCTGTCTCTCTGTTACGTTATTGGCTTGTCCCCAACTATCCCTGTCTGCTTGTGACCCTTGACCTTCGGCTCGTTCTTCGTTATCCTTGTCTGCTTGTGGCCCCTGACCTTCAGCTTGTTATTCGGTTCTCTCTATCGTGTGCTGCTGCTTCCCCTCTTTTCCCCTTATCCTACGGGGCGTGAGCTAGGAAACTCCAGGGGCCGCGACCTGGTCCCAGCCTGCAGCGTAACATCCTCACCACTAGAGGCCCTGGAGAAGACCAGCTGGGTCTTAGACTCCGCGCCCTGGGGAATCTTGGCTCTCGCTTCCATTGGGATCCCGGTTGTGCTCCTCTGGTCCCGCTTTCCACAACCACCCAGTTTCCTATCTGCAGAAGCCAGCCATAGGGTTCACTACCTCGCGGTGCACTCCTGTCCCCCTATGGTGTGCATCTGTCACCTGGCCACAGGTGACCCTGACAGTTTGATCAGCCATGAACCCGGCTGACATCCCGCTTCCCGCGGATGATCCATTGCAGGGCATAGTTCGCAGACTTGAGACCCAGGAATCAAATCAGACCCAGGTGATGCGATTCCTCCAGGATCTGGCTTCTCGATTCGAGCAGCTTCAGGTCTCCTTGGGAACCCCGAATCCGCAACCCCAAGTACAACCAGCGGCTGTACCTATCGCACCAGTCGCAGCCTCACACTCACTAAGATTGCCAGCTCCGTTCCGTTTCTCTGGGGACTCCAAGGCCTGCAGGGGGTTTCTCAGCCAATGCACTATTCATTTTGAGCTTCAGCCTCAAAGCTTCCTGTCTGACCGGGCTAAGGTAGCCTATATCATTTCCCTCCTCTCCGGTGAAGCTTTGGCCTGGGCTGCCCCCCTGTGGGAGAGGAACGATCCGGTGGTTTCCAGTCTGTCCGAATTCTTGAAGCTCTTTCGTAATATCTTCGAAGAGCCGGCTCGGGCTTCTTCAGCGGCTAGTGCTGTCTTACGTCTTCGCCAAGAATCTAGTTCAGTGGGGCAATATGCTCTTCAGTTCCGTATCCACACAGCTGAATTGAGCTGGAATAATGAGGCCCTGGTCGCTACCTTTTTACATGGCCTCTCTGACCGAGTGAAAGACGAATTAGCGGGAAGAGCCATTCCCGTCGGTCTGGACGATGTAATTTCATTATGCAACCAGATCGACATTCGTTTTCAAGAGAGGTCCTTAGAAAAAAGACGCCAGCACTCTCTGGGTCCTAGCCAGTCTGAGCTCCCCTCCCTTCATTCTGTGGAGCATCCTCTACCTGCTGAAGAACCTATGCAGCTGGGCCGGACCAGACTAACCCCCGAAGAACGTGCTAGGCGCAGAACTCTGGGCTTGTGCCTGTATTGTGGGGAAAGGGTCATTTTCGTGACTCCTGCTCGCTTCGTCCGGGAAACGCTCGGGTCTAATACATTTGGAAGGTGGAGTATTGGACCCAGAAACATCACCTTCTCGCCTGCTCTTGCCGGTGTTCCTTCATGTAGGCACTTCTCCTCAGTCAACCCTTGCATACCTGGATTCCGGGGCTGCCGGCAATTTTATGGATTGGAGAACTGCTTCTTCAATGAAGCTTACCCTTTCACCTCTCACTACCCCATTGGTAGTTTCGGCAATTGATGGCACTGTTCCCCCAGGGGGCCCTATTCGCTTCCAGACGCTACCCATTAGGATTTTGGTAGGGATTCTCCACCAGGAGTGGATATCCTTTCTTATTCTACCCAAGGCCTCTACCCCAGTTGTATTGGGCCTCCCTTGGCTACAGCTCCACTCTCCACATGTGGACTGGGTCTCTGGGCAGATCCTGGCCTGGGGTTCCTCATGTTTCTCGTCGTGTCTTCTCAAGGTGACCCCCAAGGAGAGTCTTCTGGTTGCTGCCACTTCTGTTTCTTCTGATCTGTTCTCCAGACATTCCAGCTTTGGCTTCGGTTCAGGAGTCTCTCAATTCCGTTTGGGGTCACGTTCATGATTCCCTCCGGGCAGCTGCTGAAAAATTCAAAGGCTTTGCCGACCGCCGCAGGCGTAAACCGCCTTCTCTTCAGCCAGGGGACAAAGTCTGGCTCTCTACCAGGAACATCAAGCTCCAAGTTCCTTCTCTGAAGTTTGCTCCACGATTCATCGGTCCATACACGGTAACTGCTAAACTGAATCCGGTTTGTTTCAAACTCCAGATTCCTAACAGCCTTAAAATCACTAACTCCTTTCATGTTGCTCTTCTAAAGCCTTTAGTCCTCAATAAATTCTCTCGTCCTCTCCCTACCGTGGCGCCTGTCTCTGAGGATAATCAGGAGTACGAGATCAGTCAAATTCTGGACTCCCGACTCTGTAAAGGCGTTCTTCAGTACCTCGTTCATTGGAAAGGGTTTGGTCCTGAGGAGAGGTCTTGGATCACTGCATCTGAGGTCTTTGCACCTCGTCTGTTAAAGGAGTTTCATCTGAAGTTTCCCTCTAAACCTGGACCCAGGCGGGGAAGGGGGAGGCCTCGTAAGAGGGAGGGTACTGTCATGGATATGCATTAATGTCTGTCTGCCATCTTACCTTCCTCCTCATGTGTTCATCTAGAGACCAGACCTCCTTCACCTGGCTTCCTTTATAATCTCCTCCCAGCCTGACTCCACCCCAGGCCCTATCACTGAACACTATATTAACCTGTGCACTGCAAGCCTGCTTTGCTGATCAACGTGTTTGTTAGGCATTGTGTGTTTGGGTTCCTGCCTGCCGTGTGCTACGTCTGTCTCTCTGTTACGTTATTGGCTTGTCCCCGACTATCCCTGTCTGCTCGTGACCCTTGACCTTCGGCTCGTTCTTCGTTATCCTTGTCTGCTTGTGGCCCCTGACCTTCAGCTTGTTATTCGGTTCTCTCTATCATGTGCTGCTGCTTCCCCTCTTTTCCCCTTATCCTACGGGGCATGAGCTAGGAAACTCCAGGGGCCGCGACCTGGTCCCAGCCTGCAGCGTAACATCCTCACCACTAGAGGCCCTGGAGAAGACCAGCTGGGTCTTAGACTCCGCGCCCTGGGGAATCTTGGCTCTCGCTTCCGTTGGGATCCCGGTTGTGCTCCTCTGGTCCCGCTTTCCACAACCACCCAGTTTCCTATCCGCAGAAGCCAGCCATAGGGTTCACTACCTCGCGGTGCACTCCTGTCCCCCTACGGTGTGCATCTGTCACCTGGCCACAGGTGACCCTGACACCTGTCCTATCAGCCTCAAATCCAATCGCTGTCCAAATCTTGCAGACGTCACCTCAGTAACATCTCCAAAATATGCCCCTCTTTAACCGTTGAAACCATTAAGCAACCTATTCACTCCCTTGTTATTTCTCGTCTTGACTATTGTAACTCTCTCCCCATTGGCATACCTCTCTGCAAGCTATCCCTTCTTCATTCTCTCATGAATGCTGCTGGCAGACTCATTCATCTTACCAACTGGCAGACTCATCCAACTTACCAACTGTTCAGTGTCCACCACCCCTCTCTGCCAATCCCTCCACTGGCTTCCCATTGCCCAACAAATACATTTCAAAACATTAACAATAAAATACAAAGCCATCTACAACTCTGCCCTGAACTACATCAACAATCTTGTCTCCAAATATTACCCAAACCGTCTTTGCCGCTCCTCCCAAGACCTGCTCTCTAGTTTCCTTGTCTCCTCCTCCCATGCTCATCTCCAGAACTTCTCCAGAGCCTCTCCCATCCTCTGGAACTTACTACCCAATCTGTCTGGTTATCTCCTACTCTGTCCACTTTTAGGCGATCCCTGAAAACTCATGTTATCAGGAAGGCTTATCCTGCCTTCAGCTAATAACCAAATCTTCTACATTCCCTCATCAGTTCATCTCTCACAGTTACTACTTTTTGTTTCGCTCGCAGAAGCAGGGCCCTCCTAACCCTCTTGTATTGAATTGTATTGCTGCTGTATTGTCTCCCTTTATATTGTAAAGCGTTGTGCAAACTATTGGGGCTATATAAATCCTGTATAATAATAATAATAATAATAATAATAATTGCTCATTGTTGGAAAACCAGCGCTAAATCCTACATAGACGACCCAATTTTGGGTCAGGGTTTTGTGTGTAGTAGAGCAGTTATCTCACTGTGATCTATTGGAAGTCATCCCTTGGGACAAGCTTTTAAGAAAATTGTACATAACGAATTAAAAAAAGCAGACTTTATTATACTCCTCCACCTCCACAGGTATAAAAAAAATAACTGTTATTTCCCTTACATGTATCATCCAAATCATCATGAAGGAAACATGGAGGATCATTGCGCAAACTCTCTTTATTTACCTCTTGCTACACATGTAAGACATATATGCAGCAGCAAAGAGGATGGGGTTTAAATCTCATAAGACACATATATGCATTCATGGACAGTAGAGGTTTCGGTGCTAAGAGCACACTGCACTCTACCAGCACAGTCACCCAGCTATCAAAGATAGCTCCTGGTCTCTAGTAATGATCAGGAGCTGGTGGGACCGGCTCCTAATCTTGTGACTACTGTGACAGCCCATCACAATGGTCGCATGATCTGGCAGTCATTCCAACCCTCCAGGCATGTAAAACCCTTTACAGGAAAATTGGGGCGGCATTAAAAAAACTAAAACAAATAAAATGCATTAAACCCTCATGTGCTTTCACTCAGCACTAAGATGGTAATCACCTTTACTCATATGTAAGGACTGCATCACCTTCTGGTAATGAATGTACATATGGCCTCAACGTGTATGATGATGTCACAGGGCTCTTTCCAATGTGTTTCATCCAATCAAATTTATCAGGAGTGGCCTTGATCTGTAGTGAGCGGTTGGATTTGCTCCACTCATATACATTGATAAGTCATAACATTATGATGACCTACCGAATATTGAATGTGTCCCCCTTTTGGCTCTAAAACAGCAAATTTTTCCATTAAAACAGCCCTGACCCATCGCGGCATGGACACCAATAGACCTTTGAAGGTATGCTGTGGTATCTGGCATCAAGCCGTCAGTAGCAGATTCTTTAAATCTTTTAAGTTGCGAGGTGGGGTCTCCATGGATCATGCATTGAGATCTGGAGAATTTGGAGACCAATCAACACCTCAGACTCATTGTTGGGTTTCTCAAACCATTCATGAACCATTTTTGTAGTGTGGCAGGGCACATGATTTTGCTGAAAGAGGCCACTGTCAGAAGGGAATACTATTTCCATGAAGGGGTGTACTTGGTCAGCAACAATGTTTAGGTAGGTGCTGTGTGTCTAGTAACATCCACATCAATGGCAAGACACAAGGTTTCCCAGCAGAACATTGCCCAAAGCACCACATTGCCTCTGCCGGTTTGCCTCCTTCTTCCTGGTGCCATCTCTTTCCGAGGCAAGCGATACACACACACACCCGGACATCCACATGAAATCCCGGATGAAAAAGAAAATGTGATTCATCAAATCACGCCAACTACCTCCATGGTCCAGTTCTAATGCTCACATGCCCATTGTAGGAACCTTTGGCTGTGGACATAGATTGGCATGGGCAACCAAACAGATAAGAGGCATGGAGAAGCTCAGCTATGAGGAAAGATTAAAGGAACCAAATTTATTCTCTCTAGAGAAGATGAGATTAAGGGGGGATATGATCAACATGTACAAATTTATAAGGGGTCCATATAGTGAACTTGGTGTAGAATTATTCACTTTAAAGTCATCATAGAGGACAAGAGGGCACTCTTTACGTCTGGAGGAAATCCGGAAAGGCTTCTTCACAGTAAGAGCTGTGAAAATGTGGAATAGACTCCCTCGAAACGTGGTTCTGGCTAGCTCAGTAGATTGTTTTAACCCCTTGGAGTGGGCGCCTGCTGGCCCTTTAAGGAATTTAGAATTCCGGGAGGCTGGGCGGGGAGTATGGTCGTGTGACTGCCATGATTGATTGTCACATGTTCAGAAAGCTTTTCGTTAGCCACTGATAAATGTGCTGGGAGCGAGCAGGGTTGCTCTTTCAGAACAGCACAAGTTGCACTAAAGCACGTAAATACGCGGCCGCTCTGCGCCAAGGTCGGCATGCAGAGAGTCCACATATTTGCATGCACTCAGTGCCAAGAGGTTAAAGAGGAAGTAAACCCTCTAAAACTTTTTCTGCCAAAAACACCCCTGCAAGAGAAAGGCATAATGAGCTAGTATGCATAGCATACTAGCTCATTGTGTGGCACTTACCTGAAATCGAAGAAACCGAAGTCCACCTCGTTCTGCTCCAACTCCGCCGCCATGTCCCCTCTGAGCTTCTTCCTGTTATTGCTGATCCGGCGCTGTGATTGGCCGGAGAGGCAATGACGTCACATGCATTTGCGCAGGGCCGGCATGATCCCATTCATAAAACCGGCATGATCCCATTCATGCAGCCGGCCCGCTAGTGCACCTGCACCGTTGTCTATGGCGCGCACCCATAGGCATCGGTGCTGTTTTTTCAGCAAATATCTCCTTAACCGTGTAGGTTAAGGAGATATTTCTTGCACCTACAGGTAAGCCTTAATCTAGGCTTACCTGTAGGTGCAAGTTGTCAAAGTGGGTTTACAACCACTTTAAGAAAGGCTTGGATTTTTAAGATAATATAACTGGATACTAATATTTAGAGGTAAATTTGAAAAGAGGAGAGATTTGTGGGACTTTAAATTAGGCAATGAAATATTCAAATACCCCCATCCCTAATTTGTTTGATAAAGAGAGAACAGGGCAAGCGGGACTTTAAATGAAGCATGTGTGGGTTAAAGATTACACTATTTTTAGTATTAAACATCCATATTACACTGTGTATCTTGTATTTACATTTTTAATTCATAATAACTATATTCCATTATGTAGATGGATACCCAGAAGGGTAGGAGAATTAGCTATATAATCCCTGAAGAGGGAGGGGCAAAAAGGAAAAAAAAATAAAAAATTGGGAAAATAATATAAACCAAATGAAAAATGGAATGCTTCATTGTATAACATAAAATAAAATTGATGTAGGGTTCAAAACAGACCATACGTAGAGTAAACATGGAAAATTTACTGTACATGTACATATAGTATGAAATTGATGCAGTAGAACAGTATATATTGTTGTGACACGTAGACATACAAGAAATGTTAATTCTACGCGTTTCGCGACTTGTTGTCGCTCATCAGGAGCAAACGTACATTGTGTCTTTGAAATGACAGTAAAAATTCAAGTTGGTCCAATGCACTCACACATAAGGGAACAATGAACCCAAAATCAGAGTCCTATGTGGTACTTACGGGTATTCCATTTACTGCTGGCGTGGGGGTCGGGTCACAGTCGCCCCCAATGATGTGGGGGTCACCTCCTCCGGGGGCTGAGACAGGGTGCTCCTAGGCGGACACCCCCCAAACCGGCTGCACCCAGGAATGGCAAGCACCAGGCCATATGGGGTCTGTAAATAGGATAAATGTCAAGTTGTGGCTGTGGAAAAAATAGGATGTTGAGCTAAAAGTGCCTGGCTGGTAATGTTGCAGTGATAAATATGGGACATAGAAATGAAAATTGAGAGTGAGTGCAAAGTAGTGTGAAAGTGATGAATTTGAAAAAGTGGGGGAATGACAATGCACATAAAAGAAACAAACCAAAAAGGCTGGAAACAGCCATCAGAAAGGGCAAAGGAATGAATGAAGAGTGATCAAAAAGGGAAAATTACCTGTGAAGTGGTCTTGGGAGACCTGCAATAAGTGTTATAGGGAGGTGTAGGGATGGACAGAGTGCCTGAACAAACCATGGATGCCGCCCATATATAAGCGCCGCCATTCAAGAGCCCCGTCAGCATCACGCATGCGAGCAGCGAGGGAGGGGAGGCACCCACACCAATGCGGAAGAGCCGCCTGGTAGTTTGGCGCCAAAACACCCCCCCACCGCTCGTAGAATGGAGGGGAACGGCAAAGCGGGGCCACGCAAAGTGACGTCCCACAGCCGGTAGAAAGGCGTGACGTCGATGCGCAGTGCCCACCCACAAACCCCCGCATTGGAGGCGGGGACAGGGGAGCGGAAGCAATGCGCGTCACAGCCCCCATGCAGGAGATAATAGCCCGCTGGGGGAATCACGTGGCACTGTAATAGATTGATTCTGGTCCAATACCAGAAACTATTCCCTTATTCTGCCGCTGGTTCGTATCTATGGTGATATGAGGGCATGCTTTAAGAATTACAAATTGAGAGCAGAAGCATCAGTGTGACTTCTTCCCCATATGTGGCTCAACACAACAGGGAACTTATTTATTCAAAACTCAGCTTATATAGACAATGTGACATAGGCAATCGTCATCACAAACATATACATATAATTGGCTGTTTCCATATATGGTGCTTCTCGTGTGACGTCAGTTTCTTCCTCGTGTTTTCACATTCAAGGACATGGGGGCCATATTGCCCCACACGGTGGGTTGGGCCGGAAGGAGTAAGTTAAAAAGACTACACAGGACATTTGTTCCTCATATTCACTCCGGGATAAATATCTCTGTCACCACTTTCAATCAAGGAAAATACTACCAATGTTTTCTTGTTACATGAATACTAGAACACACACATATGATAATACTGTAACTTATATCCTTAACTAGCATACACAAACACTCTGGTTCCCAATATGAACATCAATAAGCTTCTTATTGTATACATATTTCTTGGTGTGTGTGTGCGTCCTTTACACACACATTCTCAGAAGGATGCTAATTGCTCTAAATTCCTGAGGGTTGGGCAGTAGACCATGTGAGCAGCCGAACACAAAAGTCATTTAACCCACACTAAACTTCTAAAACCATATTTGAGTAGATAATAGAGAGAAAGATCATTCATATAAAATAATCATTTTATAAACTCCATCACAGTCCCCCCTTAAAATGACTATTTTATCAGTACTGTCCCTATGATATATGACCTTACATGGCCCCCTCAACATCAGAATATTTACTTTTTACTACTGTGAATGGAACTCTGGGTGGTTAAGTAAGGCAGGTCCACCAAAGAACCAACACAGATCCCACAGGGAGCTAGATCATAAGATTCCCCAGGGCGCGGAGTCTAATGCCCCATACACACGATCATTTTTCATGCCATTAAAAATGCCATTAAAAAAAATGGCCATTAAAAATGATCGTGTGTATGCTCCAGAGCATTTTTAACGACGTGAAAAACGGCCATTAAAAATTTCGAACATGCTCTCTTTTTTCACGTCGTTTTTCATGTCGTTTTTTTTAACGACGTGAAAAACGATAGTGTGTATGCTTTAACGATGTGAAAAAAAACGTGCATGCTCAGAATCAAGTATGAGACGGGAGCGCTCGTTCTGGTAAAACTAGCGTTCGTAATGGAGATAGCACATTTGTCACGCTGTAACGGACTGAAAAGCACGGAGACTGAAAAGAGCGAATCTTCTCTCAACAAACTTTACTAACATGAAGGGTGGCGCCATTCGAACGGAACTTCCCCTTTATAGTGCCGTCGTACGTGCTGTACGTCACTGCGCTTTGCTTGAACATTTTTTAAAATGATGGTGTGTACGCAAGACAGGCTTGAGAGGAAACAAGAAAAAAAATGACAAGAAAAACGTCAGTTTTAAAAATGACATTAAAAATGATCGTGTGTATGGGGCATAAGAGCTAGCAGGTGTTCACCAGAGCCTCTAGTGGTGAGGATGGCTTGGGCTGCAGCTAGCTCCAGGTCGCGGTCCCCAGAGTCACCCAGCTCACACTCTTAGTAGGCTACAGGAGGACAGTAAAATAATAAGCCAAAGGTCGGGGTAACCAGCAGACAAGGATAAACATAGCACACTATTCTTTCCCTTATCATTTGAGAATGTTGTATGTATTAGTAACAGGCAAGGACTGCAATGGAGCATACGGTCCCTCATCCTTCTCCTTTATTGGATCTCTAATATCACCTAAATTCAAAAAAATAGGAGTCACCTCTTCAGCTGCCTTTCCTAACAGCTTCTTCATACAGGGCAGAATACAGCAAACCACTATCGCAGCTAATGTATGCAGCATCAAAATTGCTATGCCTATTTGAGTACAAATGCGTTGTCACCCACTCATCCACCCAAAATACTGATCCCAGGGATCGGTCAGTCCCAAATTTATTTTTAACTCTTTTGAGAGATCCTCTAATTTCCTAATGGCCAAGGTTACCTCACCATTTGGGCCTGTATTGTCCGGAATGTACGTACAACATGTACTTGTCCCAGGCAACATTTTTACACACACCCCCCTTTTCAGCTAAAATCATGTCTAAGGCCATACGATTTTGAAAAGTCATTTGTGAAGTGGCCTCTAGTTGTTCAGCTAAACCCTGGAGTGCATCCCTGGTATAGTTAATGAACCTCTGTTGGTTATAGTAAATATAATTAATCCAATCTACATTCTTATTTACAGTGATTATGGGAATCAGGGACTCAAGATCTGCAGCTACTTGATCTCTTGCTTTGAATTCATCTGGGACCCCCCTTGGAACTCCTATGGCATCTATATATACATGGGGGTCAAAACTATAAGCTGGGGCACTTCTATGCTTCCTTCTGGATTTAGGTGAGTGCTCCCCTTTTACTACTAGGTCATCTCCCGAAAAGATGTGCAGGGGCATTATGACTTTAGCAAGTGCACATTCCCCTGTCCATCGGTCTGTTAACTTAGTCCTAATCCTCATGTCCCCACAGATCCAATACACGTCTCCCAAAGACTGAGTTTGTTTCTGCACCAGATCCATGGATACACTACTGTAGGAGGCACAGTATCCCATAGAGAAGTTCCCTAAGAACTTCCCTATTCCCTGGTAGTTCCCATAACATGTGTAATTACCGGGATATATAGTAATACCCTCCCCGGGCTTGGATGTCTTAGTTATTATGGGATATTCTCTTTTCCATGTTTCGCACTGGGAGGAATCAGTGGAAGTATTGGTAAACAGGCTCAGAAAGCGGTCCTCTTGAGTGGGAGGTATGTTTAATGGCACTGTTCCCAAATGGGGTCTAGCTCCACCACACACATAACAGTTGGACCTGTTATGTTTCCCTACACTATACCTCATCCATTCAAGCCACAGGTTGACATCCGAGAAACCAGTCTCTGCTGCCATTGTGTCTTCAAATGTGGGATCAGCTATGGCCACAATATCTTTTAGGGTGCGCATATGTACATGTGGTTTAAGGGGATCACTGGTTGGTTGAAGGGCCTCCCATTCAGATGAATTATACATGTCTTTAACTTGGAACTGTCCACTTGGTCCCCTATTCTCCCCATCATACCGTACTCCCATAACATATGTGCCTGCATCCGTAGGACTGGGATTTTTTATGGTCAGGGTGAGTTTCGTGCTATATCCCTTTTCCCCATCATGACTTGATCATATGCCTGTTTTTAATAAGGTCAGTCTGCTGAGTAATGACTCTCCATATTTGTCTTTCCTGTTCAGGGCACTCTGTGGCTTATATCCCCAGTCATCCCCTGTATTCCAACCCACAGATTCCCAGTGGTCACTGTCTGCTGTGTCACATATATATATATTTCCGGAGGTGATCTGCGTCCGGAACAAGCTACACTGCCAGTTAAATGGAGGGGGAAAGATTATAATAAAGAGATCAAATATGAAGGTAGCTACATGTGTGTCTGATGAATTATACCAAAATTGTGTTACACCATCTATTTGTTTGATAGCCACCTCCTGTGCGTGCACAGTTGCTATAAGAAAAAAGATATATAGTTTCATTCTGATGCGGGTGGTGCACATCTTGCATATCTTGGCTCCAGGTAATGCTTTCAGAGGAACTTCTTAACCATCACCCAATCACCAGGAAGTATACTGTAAGTACCGGTATCTAGAACAGGATCTGTAATATACTCGTACATAGATGTTAGTTAATTCTTTTACAAGAGCGGTCACATAATCTATCAAAGTATCATACTGTAATTGCAACTGTTGTGGGTAATAACAACCTAACAGGGTGATAAGATGTGTCAAACGCTAATGTGGTATCTAGGGCCAACCATATTTCTTTTGTGACCATAGCAGTGAACGCAGGACCTTGATCACTCTCCATCACCTCAGGTACCCCATATCTGCAAACCACCTCCAAAA
The DNA here is from genome assembly GCA_029206835.1 of Rana muscosa. NCBI lineage: Eukaryota > Metazoa > Chordata > Amphibia > Anura > Ranidae > Rana > Rana muscosa. The sequence continues at coordinate 469,649,968 of CM055118.1, forward strand.
GCAATTTCTTAGCCGTGGTTTTTGCCGTCTGATCTGCGACTGGATAAGCCTCGAGCCACCCTGAGCCTTCCGGGGTTGCATGCTAGGCAAGTGTGGCAGGACTTGCAGTACTGATTTGTCAAAGTAGTTACTCCTGGAGCTACATAATGTTTGTTTATAAGTGAGTTCATCAAAGTCTTTGAAAGATGGGTTGCTCCATGGGCCCATTGCACCACAGCTGGGTACAAAGCTCTGGGGAGACATGGGCGGGTCCCTACAGTCCAAAGATCATCCACCCGTACTGCTACAAGGTGCGTTGAGGCATTGGGATCGGGGCATCCAGAACAGAGGGTAGACGGGTGGTTTCTGCCTTCATGAGTTCAAAGCAATCATGTCCATCTTCATCTCGGGTAGGAGCAGGTAGATCTGCATTCTCTTCTTCCTGTTCGTCCAGAGACATGTCATGATACCCCCCTTGGACAAGAGGAAGGAGAGTAGCAGGGTAGAGTCACTGGCATCGAAGTAGAGTCACACCGTCAGGCATGAGGAAACTGCATTGCAACCTGAGGGGGCGGGCAAAGGATAAATGCTGGTGTAGTATCTGATTCAGAATGTCAGACAGATAGTGAGGGGCAAGCAGCAGAAGGGGATGGGCCAGGACAATGTCAGAAGTTTAGTCCAGCAGGGCTTGGGCAGCAAAAACAGCTCAGAGACATTATGGGCCTCCTCTGACAACTGGGTCCAGGCGGGTTGAAAAGTAACCGATAGGGCGGTTATGGAGTCCATGACTTTGTGTCAAAACCCCTGAAGCGTAGCCCTGTATCTCAGATATGAACAGGCTAAAGGGCTTTCCATAATCAGGGAGACTGAGTGCAGGAGCAGCGCTGATCACCTTCTTTCAAAAGGTAAAAGTTAGTGAGCGCTTCTGCGGACAGGACTCCTCCCAACACAACTCCCCATTATATTCTCAATATCCAAAAAAGAAAGTCTGTTACTTTTTATTTATTTATATATTTACGTGTTATTTATTTAGTTTTAGTTTTTTTTTCACATTATTTGTATTTGTGATGTTACATGAAGAATACAAATTCCCATCAGAAAGGTACATTTCAAAACGAAAACTGTGAGCTCCCTGTATGCTGACAACCCACATCACACCCATGTCAACACACACAGTCCTTTCAGCATAAACAGGGTTAATCAGCCATAGGCTAGAAAGGATGTAATAGGGTTAAACGGCTTGGTAAAAAAAAAAAAACAGCAGTACATTTAAAAACCATTCCTCTCTTTTTTTTTCCTCAGAGAATAGGCAGCAAGCCCCCACTAGGAGAGAAAAGGAGGGTGGGAAATTCGACTCCATTCCACACATTCCAAGGAATTTGAATGCCGTACAACAGGGTTCCCCAACCCCCGGTCCGCGGCCCACTGCCGGGCCGTGGCCTATTTGCAGATGGGCCGTGAAGGCTGCACTGTGTGAGGTGCGGCAGCGGGCAATCAGAGAGATGACATCTCTCACCGCCCGCCCGGATCACGGCACTTCCGCCCACACAGCGGGGCTCCTATGCTGCGGTGAGGCGCGGGAGCAGAGAGATGAGATCATCTCTCGCCGCCCGCCCGGAACGCGGCACTTCCGCCCACACAGCGGGGCTCCTATGCTGCGGTGAGGCGCGGGAGCAGAGAGATGAGATCATCTCTCGCCGCCCGCCCGGAACGCGGCACTTTCGCCCACACAGCGGGGCTCCTATACTGCGGTGAGGCACGGGAGCAAAGAGATGAGATCATCTCTCGCCGCCCGCCCGGAACGCCGCACTTCCGCCCACACAGCGGGGCTTCTATACTGCAGCGAGGCGCGGGAGCAGAGAGATCATCTCTCACCGCCCGCCCCGCATTACAGCTGTTCTCCCTCACCTGCCTGTGCTGCCACCATGGCAGGTGACAAAAAAATCTACTGGCAGGTGGCAAACCACGTCCGTGGCAGGTGGCAATCCACACCTGGTGGCAGGTGACATGGCAAGTAGCAATCCACACCTGGTGGCAGGTGACGTGGCAATCCACACCTGGTGGCAGGTGACGTGGCAATCCACACCTGGTGGCAGGCGACGTGGCAATCCACACCTGGTGGCAGGCGACGTGGCAATCCACACCTGGTGGCAGGCAATGTGGCAAGTGGCAATCCGCACCTGGTGGCAGGCGACGTGGCAATCCACACCTGGTGGCAGGTGTTGTGGCAAGCGACAATCCACATCTGGTGGCAGGCAATGTGGCAAGTGACAATCCACACCTGGTGGCAGGCGACGTGGCAATCCACACCTGGTGGCAGGCGACATGGCAATCCATACCTGGTGGCAGGTGACATGGCAATCCATACCTGGTGACAGGTGACGTGGCAAGCAACAAACCGCATCTGGTGGCAGATTCTGCATTATGGTGAGTTTGAACTATTTCATTTTATATTACAAAGCAATGACAGAAATAAACGCGCTTCAATCATCCCAACACCATATCAGCCACTGTTCTGTGATGATTGAGGTGCTAACACCAGCCATTTCCCCGACAAACTGCCCGCGAAAAGCTACATAACAACCCAACCCCCCGGGCCTTGGCACGATTCTATTCCACAACGCCGGTCCTCGGTGCCAAAAAGGTTGGGGACCACTGCCGTACAAGACAAAAAAGGGAGGGGGGGAGGAAACTGGGCTTTGTGCTTAGAAGAGCTGTAGAAGAAACACTGTAATATCTGCCAAGCTCGTATCAGCTTAACTAAAAACCCCAAACACCTCCACATGCACAGGTAGGACATAGACAATAAACGACATACACAGGATTAGAATATGACACGCTATTTCAGCTCTGCTGTCTGTATGGAGGTAAAATTCAACCCCAAACCTACCTGGTTCGGTTTATATATATCTAAATGAATGGAGTCAGCCTCTCTTCAGCTACACCCCTAAATCAACGGGGATTGTAACAATAAATCCAGTGACACCATACACTCATATATATATATATATATATATATATATATATATATATATATATTTATATATTTATATATTTATATTTAATCTACCCTGAACCTACCTGGTTCGTTTTATATATATATATATATATCTAAATGTAAGTAGGCATCCTCTCTTTAACTAGACCCCTAAATTACGGGGACTTAGCAAGGAATCCAGTGCCTACATACACACATATATATTTGTATACTGGCAAAGAATTATCGTGTAACACCTCTATTGTGTACACCCCTCTATGTAAACCAGAATGCTCCCAGACACCTCTCTATTAATCCAAGTATTTCTAAATAAACGGACAAGGAAATTCTGTGTCTAAACCTACCTTATGACACCTCTCTCTTGAACCAGGGCCAGTCCGGCAAGGAAATATTGTGTCTCCCCTTCACACACAGACAGTCCGCTGAAATAGGCACATTCAAGACAACACAGAACAAAACATAACATAAATAACAGCCGGCAGAATAGGTTGACAGGTTCTTAGTAAATAGGTTCTGGACAAGAAGTTACCCGTCTTTGCCGATCTCGGAAGAGCCGACTGAATGTGAGCGAAAGGGAGGGTGTCTGAACCGGAATAACACCGGAAATGAATAGAACAGTATTTACTTACCGCGTAACGAAGATGATCAAGCCTCGACCCGGTAGACACATCTCCATCCGCTGACATCCATAGCTAGGTCGGCTCTGGTCCGAGAACGGAGCCCAGAAACCCACGTTGGGAGCCAATTGTAATAGATTGATTCTGGTCCAATAATAGAACCTATTCCCTTATTCTGCCGCTGGTTCGTATCTATGGTGATATGAGGGCATGCTTCAAGAATTACAAACTGAGAGCAGATGCATCAGTGTGACTTCTTCCCCATATGTGGCTCAACACAACAGGGAACTCTTTTATTCAAAACTCAGCTTATATAGACAATGTGACATAGGCAATCGTCATCACAAACATATACATATGATTGGCTGTTTCCATATATGGTGCTTCTCTTGTGACGTCAGTTTCTTCCTCGTGTTTTCACATTCAAGGACATGGGGGCCATATTGCCCCACACGGTGGGTTGAGCCGGAAGGAGTAAGTTAAAAGGACTACACAGGACATCTGTTCCTCATCTTCACTCCGGGATCAATATCTCTGTCACCACTTTCAATCAAGGAAAATACTACCAATGTTTTCTTGTTACATGAATACTAGAACACACACATATGATAATACTCTAACCTATATCCTTAAATAGCATACACAAACACTCTGGTTCCCAATATGAACATCAATAAGCTTCTTATTGTATACATATATCTTGGTGTGTGTGTGTGTGTGCGTCCTTTACAAATACATTCTCAGAAGGATGCTAATTGCTCTAAATTCCTGAGGGTTGGGCAGTAGACCATGTGAGCAGCCGAACACAAAAGTAATTTAACCCACACTAAACTTCTAAAACCATATTTGAGTAGATAGAGAGAAAGATCATTCATATAAAATAATCATTTTATAAACTCCATCACAGCACGAGCCCCAAACCCTGAGCACAATGGAACCGCACATTATGTGCTCTTGAATGGCGGAGCCTATATATGGGCGGCATCCATGGTTTGTTCAGGACCTCTGTCCATTCCTACACCTCCCTACAACACTGATTGCAGGTCTCCCAAGACCACTTCACAGGTAATTTTCCCTCACATAGCACATCGTTCCTTTTTGATCACTCTTCATTCATTCCTTTGCCCTTTCTGATGGCTGTTTCCAGCCTTTTTGTTTTGTTTTGTTTTGTTTTGTTTCTTTTATGGCATTGTCATTCCCCCACTTTTTCAAATTCATCACTTTCACACTACTTTGCACTCACTCTCAATTTTCATTTCTATGTCCCATATTTATCACTGCAACATTACTAGCCAGGCACATTTAGCTCAACATCCTATTTTTTCCACAGCCACAACTTGACAGTTATCCTATTTACACACCCCATATGGCCTGGTGCTTGCCATTCCTGGGTGCAGCCTGTGTGGGGGGTGTCCGCCTAGGAGCGCCCTGTCTCAGCCCCCAGGGGAGGTGACCCCTGCATCATTGGGGGCGACTGTGATCCGACCCCCACGCCAGCAGTACATGGAATACCCGTAAGTACCACCTAGGACTCTCATTTTGGGTTCATTGTCCCCTTATGTGTGAGTGCATTGGACCAACTTGAATTTTTACTGTCATTTCAGAGACACAATGTACGTTTGCTCCGGATGAGCGACAACAAGTTGCGAAACGCGTAAAGCTAACATTTCTCGTATGTCTACGTGTCACAACATTATATACTGTTCTACTGCATCAATTTCATACTATATGTACATGTCCTGTCAATTTTCCATGTTTACTCTATGTATGGTCTGTTTTGAACCCTACATCAATTTTATTTTATGTTATACAATAAACCATTCAATTTTTAATTTGGTATATATTATTTTCCCAATTTTTTTATTTTTTTTCCTTTTTGCCCCTCCCTCTTCAGGGATTATATAGCTAATTCTCATACCCTTCTGGGTATCCATCTACATGTGTGTATATAAACTTGAATTTTCTTAAATAAAAGAATATAGTTATTATGAATTAAAATTGTAAATACAAGATATACAGTGTAATATGGATATGTTCAATACAAAAAATAGTGTAATCTTTATCCCACACATGCTTCATTTAAAGTCCCGCTTGCCCTGTTCTCTCTTTATTTAGAGGTAAAGTCGATCCATGGAATATACGATTGCCTTTTGCCTCTTGTAACAAGATAATTAATGTTATTCATTTAACCTGCCAGTGGTCATAAAGTTATGGCTGATTGGTATATACTGTACACTGGCCATCTGCCTTCAGCATCATCTGTGTTTGTCATTATGATATCATTATTTGCCATCTTCATTTTTATACTATGTCAAACAGTAAATTAGTGATTTGAAAGAAAAATGGTAAAATGGATACCATAAAGAAAGAGGCATTTAGTAATAGCATGGTGGAGGCTGTCAGAAGAAAGAATCATTAACATTTCAGCCTGCTGCCCTAACATGATTAGTACAAAAAACTGGGATCTAGCCAAGGTATAGAAATACCTGAAGGAGTTGTGGGATAGTAATTACCATCTGATAAAGTGCCCTAAGATGAGTCAAGACTAATTTGCATATATTCACTTTTCACATATTAAATCTCTCATTTATATCATTATAAAAGTAGTGAATCATTTCATCTTTTTTAGAGAAAATTATCAGTGGACAAGCTTCACATAGTTGAAATACGTATAGTAAATGGGAACTGTTTTACTTGTCGAAGGATTTGTATTTCTGTCCATTAGTGATGATCTAAGGTTCTGGCCGAACCCAGAGGAAGCTGTCACATGATAGCATGACATGGGCCCAATCAGCTGCGACCGGGGAATCCCCCCCGCCCCCCATCCACAACAAATGGGCGGGGATGCTGGTGACATTATTGACCTTATATGGCCATATTTGTTTCACAAAAAATGTATTAGGTTAAGTATAAGTATAACGTAAATAAGTATAACATAACAAACAATGTATATTCGCACAATGTATAGGGTGTACAACAGAAAAGAAGAGGCACAAGAATTAGCCAGCAACTATAACTGGGTAAAGGTTCAGAGTCAAATGAAACCCTCCGCCAAAAGATAGAGGAACCGCATGTAAAACAGAAAATTGGAGTACAAAACCAACAGGGATTGCTCCACGTCAACATCGATAATTGCCTCTGTGAGGGTAATGGGAGGCGGATCAATTTGTATAAAGATGAATATCTGCGCTAACCCAACAAAAAGTTTATATGTTGAACAAGGTGCTGCAGCTGGAACTTAGCCTGAACACTCAGCTAAGACACGTGTTAGAACAGGCGCGCATCCACTTATGAGCATATGACATAATCAAAAATGAATATAAAACCCGAGAGGGTTACAAGTGCATAACAAACAAACATCACACAAAAATTGAGTGCAAACTGAAGAATAAATAGTAATCAATATAAAGTGCACATAAGATCATAGGATATACATGAATCAAAAACGAAAAAATAAATGAAAAATAAGTAGTTTTCAGAAATAAGATAAGTATAAAACAGCTCCGTTCCCAGTCGATTCCTTGTATGGGGAAACGCGTCGGATGAAACACTAATCCTCAACGTCACCACGTATCAGCCAGCTGGTCAGAGCCGCGGCTGTTTTGCTCTCTCTGAAAGATGAAAATAGATGCATGATTATTTGTGTGTTCAAACAAACAACAGATAACTGATCAGCCACTTACGAATCAACTCAGAGTTGATTCGTAAGTGACTGATCAGTTATCTGTGGTTTGTTTGTTTATATGTCCCCTCTTTCTAGAGGGAATCATACACAAATAATCATACATCTATTTTCATCTTTCAGCATAGTCTAGCATCTTTCACTCCTGATGATTGGCTATAGGCCATGAAACGTGGTAACCCCGCCCCCTCTAAGGCGTCATGGGGGTTTCTGACCTTGGTTATAAAAGAACTGTCAACACTGCTTGCGCATCATTAGCCGGGAGGCTCCTGTGCAGGGAAGATGTGCGTCGTTCATTGCTGGAGACTCTCCGCGTCGCTGGAGAAATATTCATGGATCGTCGCTGGACAGACTGCATTACAACGCTGGAATCACTTTTTTTATTTTTTATTTTTAATAAAGGACTTTTCACAACGGTGTCTGTGTGGTTTTTAAAAAAATTTACACTTTCTTTTGTGAAATGGTAGGGGTACAATGTACCCCTTACCAATTCACATGGGGGGGGGCGGAATCTAGGGGTCCCCTTTGTTAAATGGGGCTTCCAGATTTCGATAAGCCCCCCGCCCGCTGACCCCCACAACCACCGGGCAAGGGTTGTGGGGATGAGGCCCTTGTCCCCATCAACATGGGGACATGGTGTTTTGAGGGGTCACAGACCCCCAAAGCATCCTCCCCATGTTGAGGGCATGTGGCCTGGTACGGTTCAGGAGGGGGGGCGCTCTCTCATCCCCCCCTCTTTTCCTGTGGCCTGCCAGATTGCGTGCTCGGATAAAGGGTCTGGTATGGATTTTTGGGGGGGAACTCCACGCCATTTTTTTTTAAATTTGGCGTGGAGTTCCCCTTTAAATCCATACCAGACCTGAAGGGCCTGGTATGGATTTTTGGGGGGGAACTCCACGCCATTTTTTTTTTTAATTTGACGCAGGGTTCCCCTTAATATCCATTCCAGACCTGAAGGGCCTGGTAATTGGATTTGGGGGGACCCCACGCATTTTTTTTTTTCAATGACTTTCAATTACTTTTCTTTGTATTGCCGGGACCGACAATTCATTATAGCCGCGACTGCTTTTAAATTACTTTCCCCGATGCTTTCCCCTACGCTTTCCCCGACTTGTTCATTCCCCGACTTAGTTGGGGTAGGCAGTACACTTTGGTGGGGGTGGGTCAGCCACGCCCAGTGACCTTTGACCTCTGGGGACCCGCCCTCTAACCTATGACCTCTAGGGGAGGTCCCTGTTCAAGAGCCTGGGTCCTAGCCTTATTCTTAAAGGGAAAACCCTAACCCTAAACCCTAACACTAACCCCTAACCCCTGACCCTAACCCCCACCCTAACCCTAACCCCTAACCCTAATTCCTAACCCTAACCCCTAACCCTAAGTCTCAACCCTAACCCTAAGTCTCAACCCTAACCCTAACTGACCTTTGACCTATGAACTTTAACCCCAAGTGCATCTCCACTTAGTGACTCTCCCCACCCTAAAACCCCTACCTTTCCCAGATCCCGCTCGGTTTGTTGGAAAAAGGGGGTAAAAAATTTTTTTGTGCAGAGACTGTTATAAACACGGGAAACATGCGCTACTTTAAAGGCATACTTTAGACACCCCCCAGGTACGAAATTTAAAGGAATATTTCACTTTTATTGTTTCACTTTAAGCATTATTAAAATCACTGCTCCCGAAAAAACTGCAGTTTTTAAAACTTTTTTTGCATTGATACATGTCCCCTGGGGCAGGACCCAGGTCCCCAAACACTTTTTATGACAATAACTTGCATATAAGCCTTTAAAATTAGCCCTTTAGATTTTTCATGTTCGAGTCCCATAGACTTTAATGGTGTTCGGACGTTCGAACAAATTTATTGCCTGTTCGCATGTTCTGATGCGAACCGAACTGGGGGGTGTTCGGCTCATCCCTACAGGAGATACAGTATATAACGCTGACAGTTTACGCAGCACTTTACAACTTGAGGGTAGACAGTACAAATACAATACACTTTAATACAGTGGGAATCAAAGGGCACTGCTCGTTAGATCTTACAATCTAAGAGGGAGGGTCAAGAGATACAAGAGGTAATAACTGTGGGGGATGAGTTGATGGAGAAAATAAATGTACAGTTGTTAGGTGGGGACCAGATAGGCTTCTCTAAAGAGATGAGTTTTCAGGGATCGTCTGAAAGTAGACATAGTAGGAGATAGTCGGACAGATTGGGGGGGATTCCATAGGATGGGAGAGGCTCGGAGGAAGTCCTGGAGGTGAGCATGGGATGAGGTGACAAGGGAGCTAGAGAGCAGGAGGTCTTGGGAGGAGCAAAGAGGATGATTTGGTTGGTATTTTGAGACCCGGTTAGAGATGCAGCTGGGGGCCAGGTTGTGGATGGCTTTGTAAGTTACTGGTAGTATCTTGAATTTGATTCATTGGTTGAGTGGCAGCCAATGGAGGGATTGGCAGAGAGGAGGTAGCAGACACAGAGCGGCTTGTAAGGTGGATGAGCCTGGCAGCAGCGTTCATGATGGACTTAAGGGGGATAGCCTATTTAGAGGTAAGCCAATGAGGAGGGAGTTGCAATAGTCAAGGTGAGAGATGACCAGGGAGTGGATTAGAAGCTTTGTGGTGACATTGGCTAGGAAGGGGTGTATCTTGGAGATGTTGCGGAGGTTGAGATGGCAAGCTTTGGACAGCGATTGGATGTGGGACCGAGATGATAGTTCAGAGTCCAGGATTACACCTTGGCATGGGGGGGACAGGTTCATAGTTGAGCCAATGATTTTGACAGAGAAATCAGGGGAAGTGGCACATGGGGGAGGAAATTATCATGAGCTCAGTTTTTGATAGGTTGAGTTTGAGGAAGTGATGTGACATCCAGGCTGATATATCTGTTAGTAAGTTGGTCATGCGTAAGGAGACAGATGGGTTGAGTTGGTGGGTGGAGGGGTAGATTTTGGTGTCGTCCGCATAGAGATGATATTGAAAGCCATGGGAGACAATCAACTGACCCAGGGAGGAGGTGTAGATTGAGAAAAGGAGAGGGGAGAGGTCCAAGAACAGAACCTTGGGGGACCCTAGTGGAGAAAGGAAGAGAGGAGGAAGTAGAGTTGTAAGTGACACTAAAAGAGCGGTGGGGTAGGTAGGATGAGAACCAGCAAAGAGTACAGTCACGGAGACCAAAGGAGCAGAGTTTTTTCAGGAGGAGAGGGTGGTCCACTGTATCAAATTCAGCAGAGAGGTCCAGGAGAAATAGTACAGAATAGTGTCCATTGGTTTTAGCCATTAGTAGGTCGTTGGTGTGTTTAAGGAGAGCAGTTTCCGTGGAGTGTTGAGGGTGAAATCCAGACTGAAGGGGATAGAGAAGTTTATTCATAGTCAGATGGTCCTTTGAGTCAGTTGTAGTCCAGTCTTTCAAGGAGTTTGGAGGAGAAGGAGAGTAATGCCGCGTACACACGATCGTTTTTAATGTCATTTTCAAAAACTGCGTTTTTCTCGACGTGATTTTTCTTGTTTCCTCTCAAGCCTGTCTTGCATACACGCGTTCATTAAAAAAAACACTCGAGCAAAGCGCAGTGACGTACAACACGTACAACGGCACTATAAAGGGGAAGTTCTGTTCGAATGGCGCCACCCTTCATGTTAGTAAAGTTTGTTGAGCGACGATTCGCACTTTTCAGCCTCGTGCTTTTCAGTCCGTTACAGCGTGACGAATGTGCTATCTCCATTACGAACGCTAGTTTTACCAGAACGAGCGCTCCCGTATCATACTTGACTCGGAGCATGCGCATTTTTTTTCCCCTTGTAAAAGCATACACACTACCGTTTTTCACGTTGTTAAAACAAACTACGTGAAAAACGAAGTGAAAAAATGGAGCAGGTTCTTATTTTTTTAGGCCATTTTTCACGTCGTTAAAAATGCTCTGGAGCCTACACACGATCGTTTTTAATGCCCAATTTAAAAAAATGGCATTTTTAACGATGTGAAAAACGATCGTGTGTACGCGGCATTAGAATATGGAGCATAGGTTGTTAGCTTTGGTGGGGTCCAGTGAGGGCTTTTTAAGGATAGGGGTGACTAGCGCATGTTTTAGAGAGTTTGGGAAGATGCCAGAAGCGAGGGAGAGATTGAAAATGTGAGTTGGAGTGTAGAATCTAGACAGAGGGTGAGCGTAGCATTTGCGAGGGAGCAGAAACCAGAGGGCAGGTTGTTAGGTGGGCATTAGAAAAAAGTTTAGCAACCTCGTTAAGGGTTGAATGAGTGAAGCAATAATTGTACCTGTGGACATGGGGTGTTGAGTAGGGGAGGTTTCTGAGGATTGGAGATCTCCTTGCGAATTGTATAAATCCTATTTTTTAAGTGATTGGCGATCTCCTGGGCAGTTAATGAGTTAGAGAGTTGAGGCAGTGGAGGACAGAGTAGAGTGTTAAAGGTAGAGAAGAATTGACAGGGACTGGATGATAATGTGTTAATGAGTGTGATAAAATAGGTCTGTTTGGCAATGTGGAGGCAGGAATAGTATTTTAGGAGGGCAGATTTATATTGGTTGAAGTCTTCCTGTGACTTAGGCTTCCGCCACAGACGCTCAAAAGCCCGGCTATGTTTTCTGAGACTTCTGGTGTCGTTTGTTTGCCAGGGTTGTAGCGGTCAGGGCCTGATTGTGCGTTTAGTGAGTAGGGCAAGCTTGTCTAGGGAGGATCACAGTGAACTGTTGTAGACTAAAGTGGCTAGGTTGGGGCAGGACAGGGGTGAGATTTTGTCATAGAGGTGGTCAGTAGCAGAGTAGAGAAGCGAAGGGTTGAGGTGGCGAAAGTCTCTACGGGTAACTGTTAGGCGGTTGGAGGGAGAGGAAGTGGAAGACCTAGAGAGAGTGAAACTAATAAAATGGTGACCAGAGAGTGGGAGAGGATTGTTGGAGAGGTTGCACGGAGTGCACAGATAGGAAAATACAAGGTCAAGGGTATTGCCGTTGGAGTGAGTAGGTATCTTGATTATTATGACTTTTGTGCTATTTGTGTGTTTTAGTCACAATAATATATTTGTCTTATTTTTTATTTATGGTCGTGGCCCTCTGACTGAGAGAGATTTGGATCACATAAACACGCGACAAGACTTACAACATAAATAGACCTGAAGTGTGCCTTGGTGATCTGGTCGGTATGCCAAGAAAAGGGGGCATACCCAAGGTAAGTAATGGGTAGTTAATTTAAGAAGGATATGCTGAGAAGTGCCCTGAAAAAGGGAAGGGCGGGAGGGTATCGAATGCGCAGACTCGCGAACATGAGGTGAGCTGGGAAGAGTCGGCCCAGTGACATGTATTATCGCGCACTGAACCGACAAAGAGCATGGGTGAGTTGGCTGCTTAAATACCCTCCAAACCCCTCCCATAAACTCAGACCACCATACTGGCCTTCTTATTTATGGTCGTGGCCCTCTGACCGAGAGAGATGTGGATCACATAAACACGCGACAAGACTTAAAACATAAATAGACCTGAAGTGTGCCTTGGTGGTCTGGTCGGTATCCCAAGAAAAGGGGGCAAAAGAGTCAGATAGGGGAATAACTCTTAATTGATTCTTGTGTTTATTGAGCCAGCTTGGTAAAGGCTTGTGCAATTTCTTCCTGAGGATTTGGGATGTATGTTGCAAAATAAGCAGACTTCCATCAGCCTAGTTCCTTGGTTACGTGGTCTGGTACTCCATGTTGGGAGGCAGCTGGAGCTGCTCCAATCCAGAAGGGATGTCCAGAGGACTGACTGGGGTTGAAGCCCAAGTTGTTTAGGAGGATCCTGACATGCTTGATAAACTGGCAGCCACTCAGAGGGCTGGTTAGAAAGGGTAGCAACGAGCTACCATCAGATTGGCTGGGTAGATGGGACAGTAGTCGATCGAGTACCGTCACTGAGTACCAGGCGTTGTTAGTCTGAAACGGGTTGATGTCAAAACCCTGGGCCGGTTTGTTGCGTTTTTCAGAGATGAAGGGTGTAATGGTTTTGAAAGCGAGCCAGGTGGCGTCGGAGCAGTGTCTGACTGCCGGAGTCGCTGACGATAAACTCACTAGGTCGTAGGAAACCATATAAGGCCTGGTAGATGGCCACATGGATGACTAGGCTGCACAAACCCTCAAACGGAGAATGAGTAAGGATTTCAGACATGTCCCTGAAGAGGGCACTCTTGATAGGTAGGCATTTGCCACTGACTACGGGATTGGTGCTTCTGTATGCCCTGTAGGAGGGACTTGACTGCATGGGTTGAGAATACTGACGGTTAACTGGGGTTCTGTAAGGACAGGAAATGCCGGACACCGGCTAGGTATAGCGTGATAGTATTGTGAGAAAGAGACAGCTGCGTGTGGCAATACGATATGAAGGCTAGGACGTCTCTAATGTCGTCTATCACTGCTCCAGGGCAAGAGGCCAAAAATTTGTGGTAAGTGTTCCAAGCAGTGCGATAGGCCTTCAGTGTGTTGCGTGCCAAGGAGTGGTTAATGAGCTGGGTTGCGCTGGCGAAATGCGACTTCAGTCCATCGTCAGCAACGACCAGGGTGGGACCGGAATAGTTGTTGGGTCAGCTCCAGGCTCCTGCTGAACAAACAAAGTAAGGTTGAAACAGGACAGCATATCAGCTGCGATTTTGCATTTGCCTGGAATATGTCTACAGAGGACATTAAACGGAGTGACAGCTGCGCGAACCTGCGCAGGAAGGACATGATGGGGAGTGACCTTTATTGATGATGTTGGCCGTGGCCTGATTGTTCGTGGTGAAGAGCACTGTCTGTCCTGTTCAAGTGTGGCCTCAGACCTGGGCAGCTGCCACGATGGGGTACAGCACGAAGAGTGATGAAGACTGGGTGAAGCAGAAATTTAAGAGGATTTATGGGGGCCAAGGTTTGGCGAACCAGTGGCGCCCGAAAAATGGCCGCGAAGCCCGTGGAGGCTTGCGGCATTAGTGAGCACCCGTGGTGGCTCGGCTGGCACTGCCGGGAGGAACATTGAAATGCTGTTCTATCAGGTGGGGAACCTGTCCCACATAGCTAAGTCTGCTACTGATTCTTGGTCAAGTTTGAGAACTTAGACTGGATCTTGCACTGGTGTGAGAAAATCAAGACAATACACAGGTACTCAACAAGACGATAGATGCGCACTCGCAAACCAACATGCATTCACTGACCAACGTGCACTCGCTGACCAACGTGCACTCGCTGACCAACGTGCACTCGCTGACCAATGTGCACTCGCTGGTGCCGGATGGAAACCTGAACTAATCTCAGGGAGAAAGACAGAGAAGGATAAGTGGCCCGCGTGCCACTGGAGATGAATGGCCAACTGGGTGCCGCTGGGTGTTTGTGTGGCTGATTGTTTGTCACTGAGGTGTGTTTGCAAGTTAGTTTGTATGCGGGTTTGCACGTAGGTGCGTGCCGCAAAGTGTTTTATACTACTGGAGACAATTTTGCGTGGTTGCAAAGGTGAAAGTGAGTGTCAGGTGGTTGCAGGGGCCTCGATGAGTATGAAGGTTTGTTTTCTGAGATGACATTGCGTGGTTGTAAGGGTCTCGGTCTGGTTTGCTGAGATAATATTGCATGGTTGCAAGGGTCTCGATGAGTATGATTTTTTTTATTTTTTATGAAATTGCGTTGTTGCATGGGTCTCGACGAGTGAGGGGTTGCTGAGACGACATTGCGTTTTGCAATGGTCTCAAATGAGTGTCAGGCTGCTGAGACAACTTAGTATGGCTGCAAGGGTCTGAATGGGTGTCAGGTTGCTGAGATGATATTGCGTTTGCAATGGTCTCAAATGAGTGTCAGGCTGCTGAGACGACTTTGTATGGCTGCAGGGGTCTGAACGGGTGTCACGTTGCTGAGACGATATTGCGTTTTGCAATGGTCTCAAATGAGTATCAGGCTGCTGAAACGACTTTGTATGGCTGCAAGGGTCTGAACAGGTGTCAGGTTGCTGAGACGATATTGCGTTTTGCAATGGTCTCAAATGAGTTTCAGGCTGCTAAGATGACTTTGTATGGCTGCAAGGGTCTGAACGGGTGTCAGGTTGCTGAGACGAGATTGTGTGGTTGCAAAGGTCTAGACGAGTGTGAGGTAGCAGAGATGATATTACGTTTTTCAAGGGTCTCAAATGAGTGTCAAGCTGCTGAGACAATATTCCCTGACTTTTTTTTTTGTTATATATATATATATATTTTTTTTTTTGTTAAAATGAAAACGATTGTAAACGAAACGCTGGTAAACGCGGGTTACCGCGTCTGGCAGCGTTTACAAACTGTTACAGGCATTGGCATTTCGAATGCCTCTGAACATCCGTCTGAACCCATTTTTTTTTTCAGAAAGGTTTCTAAACTCAACTGCCTAGAAACGACTATAAACGATCCTGTGTACATGTACTGATAAGATAACATAGAGGAGAGATCGGGGATCCCGTGTACATGTACTGATAAGATAACATAGAGGAGAGCTCAGGGGCAGCTGAAAAACCCCAACTGTTCCTAAACGTCCATTTACCAACAGCAGTGTACATGAGGCCTAAGACGATTTGTCTAGCTGCAAGGGTCTCAATGAATGTCAGGTTGTTGGGGCGAGACTGCGTGGTTACAAAGGTCTTGACGAGTGGGAGGTTGCTCAAGACGGTATTGCGTGGTTGTAAGGGTCTCGATGAGTGTGGGGCTGCTGAGACGGTATTGCGTTTGCAAGGGTCTCAACAAGGGTGTCAGGCTGCTGAGACGATTTTGCGTGGTTGCAAGGGTCTCAACAGGTGTCAGGTTGCTGGGCCGAGATTGCGTGGTGACAAAGGGGAATTTATTTATTTTTATATATATATGCTGAGACGATTTGCATGGTTGCAAGGGTCTCAACAGGTGTGATGAGTGTGGGGCTGCTGAGACGGTATTGCGTTTTGCAAGGGTCTCAACAAGGGTGTCAGGCTGCTGAGACGATTTTGCGTGGTGACAAAGGGGGTATTTATATATATATATATTTGAGAGGTTGCTAAAACAATGTTGCATTTTGCAAGGGTCTTAACCAGGGTGTCAGGCTGCTGAGACGATTTGCATGCTTGCAAGGGTCTCAACAGGTGTCCGGTTGCTAGGCCGAGATCGCGTGGTGACAAAGGGGGTATTTATCTATTTTTATATGTAAATATATATTGTGACAGCAGGAAGGTAAAGTCACCTGGTTGCATCCAGGGGGGTAGATATATTTCGCCCAGATTCAGGCTTTACGCCGACTTATACAACTAGGTGGAGAGTTGTATAAGCCCAGCTAAGGCTAGTGGGCTCATGGATGACTCATACCTCTAGGGAGAGTGTGGGGCGTCGTACAGACAGGGAGTTGATGAGACCAGCTGAAGCTTGTCAGCTCATTTAGGCCTCTATAAGAACTCCCAGCTTCATTAGATGTTAGCTCATGCCTGGAACCAGACCTGTGTGGACTGTCTAGGGAGAGTGAACCCCTGTGCGGTGAGAAAAAGCCTGTGTGGCTATGTGCTTGGACATTTAAAACCAGGGACTTAGGGACTAGGACAGCACTAGGCTGATCCCAGTTGTTAGTTAGGAAACCTGTATGTTTAGTCAGAGGTCAAGTTGACCAGGATTTATTTTATTTATGTTTCTTTTGCTTTGCTGTGTTTTGTCACTGTAAATAGAAAATAAACCGCACCTTTTTGATTTTGAAAACCACAACCTCCGTTTGCTGGGCCTGTTTTTGTGTGGGGAGCCCATCCCGGGGGTCACACACACCCGCTGCCGAGCTAACCCCCTCACAGTTGGTGGAGAACCAGTGGCAGTTTTTTTTTAAGCCAGCATGGAGGAGATACTGAAACAGCTGGCTCTAGCAAATGCCAATCAACAGCAGACAAATGCAGGTTTGCAAAGGAGCCTTGCAGCCCAGCAGCAAGCTCACCAACAGAGTCTGGAAGCTCAGCAACAAGCCCAGCAGCAATCTGAGGCCCGCTTCATAGACCTGTTACAGAAGCTAGAGCAGAGACTACAACAAATGGAAGCAGTAATGCAGCAACGTCCGCAGACCAGTGAGGAAAGCCGTCCCACTAATACCGCGTCCTTTGGGGTGAGTCGTTTATTGACAAAAATGACTGGAGAGGATGATCCAGAGGTATTTTTGACCACATTTGAACGGACCGCTGAAAGAGAAAAGTGGCCTGAGGAGCAGTGGGCTGGACTGGTGGCTCCTCTGTTAACTGGTGAATCGCAGAAAGCTTACTATGACCTAGAGCCTAACCAAGCAAAAGACTATGTGATGCTAAAAGCTGAAATATTGGCAAGGCTGGGTGTCACCCAGGCTGTCCGGGCTCAGCGTGTGCATAACTGGACTTTCCAGCTTGGAAAACCCCCCAGGTCTCAAATGTATGATCTCATTCACCTGAGCAGAAAGTGGCTACAGCCAGAGACTTTGTCCGCACCAAAGATTGTGGAACGTGTTGTAATGGATCGGTTTTTGAGAGCTCTTCCTACTGCCATCCAAAAGTGGGTAAGCCATGGAGACCCAGAGACGGCCGATGGTCTTGTGGATCGTGTGGAGAAATACTTGGCTACAGAGAACCTGACGGTCTCTTCCAGAGACACTCGGACTTTCCACCCTAAGACCAGACCATCCCCAGGGGCGGATAAGAGGATTCCAAGGGGTGAGGGTGGAGAGAGTGAGAGGGTGGGAGCTCTACCCCAAGTTTGGCGAGAACAGCCTGGGAAATCAGCGGCTCAAGAGGCCGCAAGAAGGATCGTTTGCTACCGCTGCCGGCAAGCGGGACATATTGCAGCCAATTGCCCGGTTGTGGAGGAACCCATGCAGTGTGACTTTCTGACGGGCAGACGTCAGTCGCTGTGTGCGACAGTCGCATGCACTGCCATTCGAGGAACTGAGAAACATTTATGCAAAATGTGTGTTAATGGTAGAAATGTTGTGGTATTGTTGGATTCAGGTAGCCTTGTGACCCTGATAAAGGCTGAGTTAGTTAAAACAGAGGTCTCTGGGAATAGCAAGGTAGCTGTTATTTGTGTGCATGGGGACACCCGAGAGTATCCAGTGACTACAGTGTGTTTCGAGACCCCCAAAGGTACCCTCTCTCATCCAGTGGGCTTAGTATCTCAGTTACCGCATGACGCCATTGTGGGAAGGGATTTTCCGAAGTTCTGGGAACTGTGGGATGATCCTGAGCCCCCCACTGGTGCCCCTATGTACCAGGAATGTGATAGCCAGAACTCCTCTGAGAGTGGTGAGGACTCTCCAGAATTTCCCTTGTCAGTATTGGCAGGGGAGACTCAAGAAACTGGAGAGGAGCCCACCTCCTCAGACGAAAACCTACCGTCTGTGGAGTTTTCTGATCTGGAGGTTCACAGGGAAAATTTTGCCACAGAACAGTTAAAAGACCCCGCCCTAATAAAGGCACGGGAAAACGTAGTGGAAATAGATGGCGAGTTAGTGAACCCAGATAATACCTGCACTTACCCATACTTCAGCGTAGAGAAGGACCTACTGTATCGGGTGGCAAAAAGGGCAGAAGAAACCGTTGAGCAGCTTGTGGTGCCCAAACCTTACAGGAAGTTGGTGTTGGAGTTGGCCCATGGGCACATTCTTGGAGGTCATCTGGGGACAGAGAAAACCCGAGAGAGGGTATTACAGAGATTCTATTGGCCTGGGGTGATGAAGGACATAGAAAATTATTGTTCCTCCTGCCCTGTGTGTCAGAGGTCGGCCCCGATGCCACATTTCCGTAGCCCGCTGGTCCCTCTACCCATCATTGAGGTCCCGTTTGAGAGAATCGCAATGGATTTGGTAGGTCCTATAATCAAGTCCGCTAGGGGGCACCAGTACATATTGGTTATAATGGACTATGCCACCCGTTATCCAGAAGCGATCCCTCTCAGAAATACCTCGGCCAAAACCATAGCCAAAGAGCTATCTCTTGTTTTTAGCCGGGTGGGTATTTGTAAAGAACTGCTTACGGACCAAGGTACACCCTTTATGTCCCGGGTTATGAAAGAGCTGTGTAAATTGTTCAAAGTGACGCAATTGCGTACATCTGTGTATCACCCCCAAACCGATGGGCTGGTTGAAAGATTCAACAAAACCCTAAAACAAATGTTGAAGAAAGTGGTGGATAGAGATGGAAAGGATTGGGACTGTCTACTTCCTTATTTGATGTTTGCTATTAGGGAGGTGCCCCAATCCTCTACGGGATTCTCCCCCTTTGAGTTACTGTATGGGAGACACCCAAGAGGGCTGTTGGATATTGCCAAGGAAACTTGGGAAAGTGAGAGTTCTCCCCACAGGAGTGTGATTGAGCATGTCGCCCTGATGCAAGACCGAATTGCACAGGTAATGCCCATCGTGAAGGAACATTTGGCCCAAGCGCAGTTAGCACAGCAGAGAGTGTACAACCGTGGAGCCAAGACCCGTACCTTTTCCCCGGGGGATAGGATACTGGTACTTGTCCCTACGGTTGAAAGTAAATTCCTTGCCAAATGGCAAGGCCCCTATGAGATAATGGAAAAAGTGAGCGAAGTGAATTACAAGGTCAGACAACCAGGAAGGCGAAAGCCCGAACAGATCTATCACGTTAATCTGTTGAAAGCCTGGAGGGATAGAGAGTCCCTAGTCGCAGACACTTGGTCACCAGCTCAAACTGGTTGCGTGATTCCTGAGGTTGGAATAGCAGCCACCTTGTCACAACCCCAACAACAGGAGGTTAAGGAGTTTGTGCTTCGCAACAAGGAGGTATTCTCTGAGCTGCCGGGACAAACATCTGGGGTAGAGCATGACATCATTACCCCGCCCGGTGAAAGGGTGAAGTTAAAACCCTATCGGATCCCAGAGGCCCGACGGGAGGCAATACGGGAGGAAGTACAGAAAATGCTGAACTTAGGGGTGATAGAGGAGTCCCAAAGTGATTGGTCTAGTCCCATTGTGTTGGTGCCTAAACCGGATGGGAGCTGGCGATTTTGTAACGATTTTCGTCAGTTGAACAAAGTTACAAAATTTGACACCTACACCATGCCACGTATAGATGAGTTGATCGACCGGCTGGGAACAGCCCGATACATGACGACTCTTGACCTCACAAAAGGGTATTGGCAAATCCCCCTGGCCAAGTCGGCCAAAGAGAAAACCGCATTTGTAACCCCAGACGGGGCGTTCCAATATAAAAGAATGCCGTTCGGGTTACAGAATGCGCCGGCCACATTCCAGCGGAAAATGGACCAGATGCTGAGGCCCCATCGGAAGTATGCTGCGGCTTACCTGGATGACGTAATTGTCCATAGCACAGATTGGGCCTCACATCTGCCAAAAGTGCAAGCAGTCCTGGACTCTGTTCGGGAAGCGGGGTTTACGGCTAACCCCAAGAAGTGTACCATTGGGCAGGAGGAGGCCAAATATCTTGGGTACACCATTGGGAGGGGAGTAATAAAACCCCAACTCAACAAAGTCGAGGCCATCCAGAGTTGGCCACGTCCCAACAGCAAGAAGCAGGTACGAGCCTTTCTGGGAATCGCTGGGTATTATCGGCGATTCATTCCCCACTTTGCTTCTAAGGCTGTGCCCCTAACCAACCTGACGAAGGGGAAAGGGTCGGTCATGATTAAATGGACCCCCGAGGCTGAGGCAGCATTCCAATTCTTGAAACAAGCCTTATGTAGCCAGCCAGTGTTGTACTCACCCGACTTCTCTAAAGACTTTGTCGTACAAAGTGATGCGTCAGATGTGGGGTTAGGAGCAGTATTGTCCCAGGTCTGGAACGGGGAAGAGCACCCAGTCATTTACCTCAGCAGGAAGTTGAAGTCCCATGAGGTAAATTACGCCACCGTTGAAAAGGAGTGTTTAGCGGTGAAGTGGGCTCTAGATTCCCTTCGGTACTACCTGCTAGGTAGGCACTTTGACATGGTTACGGATCACGCTCCGTTAAAGTGGATGGCTCAAAACAAGGAAACAAATAGAAGAGTGAATAGGTGGTTCCTGGCCCTCCAGGAATTCAACTTCACAGTAAAGCATCGCCCTGGCGTTCAAATGGGGAATGTGGATGCTTTGTCTCGAGTACATGAATGCCTGATTGCTGGTGTTCCAACCCCGAGGTTAAAACAAGAGGGGGGGGTATGTGACAGCAGGAAGGTAAAGTCACCTGGTTGCATCCAGGGGGGTAGATATATTTCGCCCAGATTCAGGCTTTACGCCGACTTATACAACTAGGTGGAGAGTTGTATAAGCCCAGCTAAGGCTAGTGGGCTCATGGATGACTCATACCTCTAGGGAGAGTGTGGGGCGTCGTACAGACAGGGAGTTGATGAGACCAGCTGAAGCTTGTCAGCTCATTTAGGCCTCTATAAGAACTCCCAGCTTCATTAGATGTTAGCTCATGCCTGGAACCAGACCTGTGTGGACTGTCTAGGGAGAGTGAACCCCTGTGCGGTGAGAAAAAGCCTGTGTGGCTATGTGCTTGGACATTTAAAACCAGGGACTTAGGGACTAGGACAGCACTAGGCTGATCCCAGTTGTTAGTTAGGAAACCTGTATGTTTAGTCAGAGGTCAAGTTGACCAGGATTTATTTTATTTATGTTTCTTTTGCTTTGCTGTGTTTTGTCACTGTAAATAGAAAATAAACCGCACCTTTTTGATTTTGAAAACCACAACCTCCGTTTGCTGGGCCTGTTTTTGTGTGGGGAGCCCATCCCGGGGGTCACACACACCCGCTGCCGAGCTAACCCCCTCACAATATATATATATATATATATATATATGTGTAGCGGGGTCTCTAAATTTAGGTAGGACACTCAGGTGTGTAAGTATGGGAATAATGGACCATTTGTGTTCGTGGAGGATTGGACTGTGTAATAATTTCCTTGGCCTCTGGGTGGCGGGGTACCCGGAGGCTCAAGGTAGATTGGCGGTCACAGTGCTACCCTTTTTGTCCCTTTCCGGAGATGGTACGGCGAGGGCGGGGAACCTGCCGTGGTGTCGATGGCAGGAGATAAAAGGGGGAGACGCCCTAACCACGAGGTCTTCAGGAGGATCTTCTTCACGCGCCCAGGCACCTTAGGCCTGGGTGCGGGCGGTTCCGGATTCCGGCTCAGGCGCCCTAGGCCTGACCGGAATGGAGTTGGAGTCCATCCCAGGCACCTTCAGCCTGGGGTGAAGTACTAAACCAGGAGGCCTGGGGCCCAGTGACTTCGACTGGGTCCCGCGAGGGTGGAGAAGTCCGAGGGTCCCTGAAGTGGATGGGGCCCATGTCTGAGGTGAGGAGGCCGGGGAGGTTATCCATTTGGAGAGTCTGGAGCAGCATCAACCCAGTGACGGATGGGCCTCTGGTAACTCCCTTGGAGGGACATCTTCCCCTGACAGGGGCCGCAGCGCAGCGAAGGTACTCCTATCTATGTTCTCTTGAGTCGCTGGTAGAGACTCTCAAGTTCTAAGTCTTTCTAGCTAATGCTATAGTAACCGCTGGCGAGATCGCAGTGGTTTAGCTGATAATCAGGATAGTGCCTCGACCTGCTCATTCCCCATATCAAAATGTTATCAAGTCACAACCAGTTGGCTACTGAAGCACTGTTTATTGTGAGATATACAATAAAACAAGAGTTGGACTGTGATCGGTGTGTGGAACTCTGGTTAATGGGAGCAGAGGGAAGTGTTGGCACAGCGGGACTTGATTCTAGACAAAAGCACATAGGCCCGAGGAAATATCTGGTACTGGCCTTCACCTCACCCACAGCTATGGGGAGGACATGGGCCGTAGCGCATCTCACCCTGTCGTATGACATACCCCTAGACAAAGGAGATGGGGTGAGGCCGCTACATATATATATATTGTGAGGGGGTTAGCTCGGCAGCGGGTGTGTGTGACCCCCGGGATGGGCTCCCCACACAAAAACAGGCCCAGCAAACGGAGGTTGTGGTTTTCAAAATCAAAAAGGTGCGGTTTATTTTCTATTTACAGTGACAAAACACAGCAAAGCAAAAGAAACATAAACAAAATAAATCCTGGTCAACTTGACCTCTGACTAAACATACAGGTTTCCTAACTAACAACTGGGATCAGCCTAGTGCTGTCCTAGTCCCTAAGTCCCTGGTTTTAAATGTCCAAGCAAATAGCCACACAGGCTTTGTCTCACCGCACAGGGGTTCACTCTCCCTAGACAGTCCACACAGGTCTGGGTCCAGGCATGAGCTAACATCTAATGAAGCTGGGAGTTCTTATAGAGGCCTAAATGAGCTGACAAGCTTCAGCTGGTCTCATCAACTCCCTGTCTGCACGACGCCCCACACTCTCCCTAGAGGTATGAGTCATCCATGAGCCCACTAGCCTTATACAACTCTCCACCTAGTTGTATAAGTCGGCGTAAAGCCTGAATCTGGGCGAAATATATCTACCCCCCTGGATGCAATCAGGTGACTTTACCTTCCTGCTGTCACATACCCCCCCCCCTCTTGTTTTAACCTCGGGGTTGGAACACCAGCAATCAGGCATTCATGTACTCGAGACAAAGCATCCACATTCCCCATTTGAACGCCAGGGCGATGCTTTACTGTGAAGTTGAATTCCTGGAGGGCCAGGAACCACCTATTCACTCTTCTATTTGTTTCCTTGTTTTGAGCCATCCACTTTAACGGAGCGTGATCCGTAACCATGTCAAAGTGCCTACCTAGCAGGTAGTACCGAAGGGAATCTAGAGCCCACTTCACCGCTAAACACTCCTTTTCAACGGTGGCGTAATTTACCTCATGGGACTTCAACTTCCTGCTGAGGTAAATGACTGGGTGCTCTTCCCCGTTCCAGACCTGGGACAATACTGCTCCTAACCCCACATCTGACGCATCACTTTGTACGACAAAGTCTTTAGAGAAGTCGGGTGAGTACAACACTGGCTGGCTACATAAGGCTTGTTTCAAGAATTGGAATGCTGCCTCAGCCTCGGGGGTCCATTTAATCATGACCGACCCTTTCCCCTTCGTCAGGTTGGTTAGGGGCACAGCCTTAGAAGCAAAGTGGGGAATGAATCGCCGATAATACCCAGCGATTCCCAGAAAGGCTCGTACCTGCTTCTTGCTGTTGGGACGTGGCCAACTCTGGATGGCCTCGACTTTGTTGAGTTGGGGTTTTATTACTCCCCTCCCAATGGTGTACCCAAGATATTTGGCCTCCTCCTGCCCAATGGTACACTTCTTGGGGTTAGCCGTAAACCCCGCTTCCCGAACAGAGTCCAGGACTGCTTGCACTTTTGGCAGATGTGAGGCCCAATCTGTGCTATGGACAATTACGTCATCCAGGTAAGCCGCAGCATACTTCCGATGGGGCCTCAGCATCTGGTCCATTTTCCGCTGGAATGTGGCCGGCGCATTCTGTAACCCGAACGGCATTCTTTTATATTGGAACGCCCCGTCTGGGGTTACAAATGCGGTTTTCTCTTTGGCCGACTTGGCCAGGGGGATTTGCCAATACCCTTTTGTGAGGTCAAGAGTCGTCATGTATCGGGCTGTTCCCAGCCGGTCGATCAACTCATCTATACGTGGCATGGGGTAGGTGTCAAATTTTGTAACTTTGTTCAACTGACGAAAATCGTTACAAAATCGCCAGCTCCCATCCGGTTTAGGCACCAACACAATGGGACTAGACCAATCACTTTGGGACTCCTCTATCACCCCTAAGTTCAGCATTTTCTGTACTTCCTCCCGTATTGCCTCCCGTCGGGCCTCTGGGATCCGATAGGGTTTTAACTTCACCCTTTCACCGGGCGGGGTAATGATGTCATGCTCTACCCCAGATGTTTGTCCCGGCAGCTCAGAGAATACCTCCTTGTTGCGAAGCACAAACTCCTTAACCTCCTGTTGTTGGGGTTGTGACAAGGTGGCTGCTATTCCAACCTCAGGAATCACGCAACCAGTTTGAGCTGGTGACCAAGTGTCTGCGACTAGGGACTCTCTATCCCTCCAGGCTTTCAACAGATTAACGTGATAGATCTGTTCGGGCTTTCGCCTTCCTGGTTGTCTGACCTTGTAATTCACTTCGCTCACTTTTTCCATTATCTCGTAGGGGCCTTGCCATTTGGCAAGGAATTTACTTTCAACCGTAGGGACAAGTACCAGTATCCTATCCCCCGGGGAAAAGGTACGGGTCTTGGCTCCACGGTTGTACACTCTCTGCTGTGCTAACTGCGCTTGGGCCAAATGTTCCTTCACGATGGGCATTACCTGTGCAATTCGGTCTTGCATCAGGGCGACATGCTCAATCACACTCCTGTGGGGAGAACTCTCACTTTCCCAAGTTTCCTTGGCAATATCCAACAGCCCTCTTGGGTGTCTCCCATACAGTAACTCAAAGGGGGAGAATCCCGTAGAGGATTGGGGCACCTCCCTAATAGCAAACATCAGATAAGGAAGTAGACAGTCCCAATCCTTTCCATCTCTATCCACCACTTTCTTCAACATTTGTTTTAGGGTTTTGTTGAATCTTTCAACCAGCCCATCGGTTTGGGGGTGATACACAGATGTACGTAATTGCGTCACTTTGAACAATTTACACAGCTCCTTCATAACCCGGGACATAAAGGGTGTACCTTGGTCCGTAAGCAGTTCTTTACAAATACCCACCCGGCTAAACACAAGAGATAGCTCTTTGGCTATGGTTTTGGCCGAGGTATTTCGGAGAGGGATCGCTTCTGGATAACGGGTGGCATAGTCCATTATAACTAATATGTACTGGTGCCCCCTAGCGGACTTGATTATAGGACCTACCAAATCCATGGCGATCCTCTCAAACGGGACCTCAATGATGGGTAGAGGGACCAGCGGGCTACGGAAATGTGGCATCGGGGCCGACCTCTGACACACAGGGCAGGAGGAACAATAATTTTCTATGTCCTTCATCACCCCCGGCCAATAGAATCTCTGTAATACCCTCTCTCGGGTTTTCTCTGTCCCCAGATGACCTCCAAGAATGTGCCCATGGGCCAACTCCAACACCAACTTCCTGTAAGGTTTGGGCACCACAAGCTGCTCAACGGTTTCTTCTGCCCTTTTTGCCACCCGATACAGTAGGTCCTTCTCTACGCTGAAGTATGGGTAAGTGCAGGTATTATCTGGGTTCACTAACTCGCCATCTATTTTCACTACGTTTTCCCGTGCCTTTATTAGGGCGGGGTCTTTCAACTGTTCTGTGGCAAAGTTTTCCCTGTGAACCTCAAGATCAGAAAACTCCACAGACGGTAGGTTTTCGTCTGAGGAGGTGGGCTCCTCTCCAGTTTCTTGAGTCTCCCCTGCCAATACTGATAAGGGAAATTCCGGAGAGTCCTCACCACTCTCAGGGGAGTTCTGGCTATCACATTCCTGGTACATAGGGGCACCAGTGGGGGGCTCAGGATCATCCCACAGTTCCCAGAACTTCGGAAAATCCCTTCCCACAATGGCGTCATGCGGTAACTGAGATACTAAGCCCACTGGATGAGAGAGGGTACCTTTGGGGGTCTCGAAACACACTGTAGTCACTGGATACTCTCGGGTGTCCCCATGCACACAAATAACAGCTACCTTGCTATTCCCAGAGACCTCTGTTTTAACTAACTCAGCCTTTATCAGGGTCACAAGGCTACCTGAATCCAGCAATACCACAACATTTCTACCATTAACACACATTTTGCATAAATGTTTCTCAGTTCCTCGAATGGCAGTGCATGCGACTGTCGCACACAGCGACTGACGTCTGCCCGTCAGAAAGTCACACTGCATGGGTTCCTCCACAACCGGGCAATTGGCTGCAATATGTCCCGCTTGCCGGCAGCGGTAGCAAACGATCCTTCTTGCGGCCTCTTGAGCCGCTGATTTCCCAGGCAGTTCTCGCCAAACTTGGGGTAGAGCTCCCACCCTCTCACTCTCTCCACCCTCACCCCTTGGAATCCTCTTATCCGCCCCTGGGGATGGTCTGGTCTTAGGGTGGAAAGTCCGAGTGTCTCTGGAAGAGGCCGTCAGGTTCTCTGTAGCCAAGTATTTCTCCACACGATCCACAAGACCATCGGCCGTCTCTGGGTCTCCATGGCTTACCCACTTTTGGATGGCAGTAGGAAGAGCTCTCAAAAACTGATCCATTACAACACGTTCCACAATCTTTGGTGCGGACAAAGTCTCTGGCTGTAGCCACTTTCTGCTCAGGTGAATGAGATCATACATTTGAGACCTGGGGGGTTTTCCAAGCTGGAAAGTCCAGTTATGCACACGCTGAGCCCGGACAGCCTGGGTGACACCCAGCCTTGCCAATATTTCAGCTTTTAGCATCACATAGTCTTTTGCTTGGTCAGGCTCTAGGTCATAGTAAGCCTTCTGCGATTCACCAGTTAACAGAGGAGCCACCAGTCCAGCCCACTGCTCCTCAGGCCACTTTTCTCTTTCAGCGGTCCTTTCAAATGTGGTCAAAAATACCTCTGGATCATCCTCTCCAGTCATTTTTGTCAATAAACGACTCACCCCAAAGGACGCGGTATTAGTGGGACGGCTTTCCTCACTGGTCTGCGGACGTTGCTGCATTACTGCTTCCATCTGTTGTTGTAGTCTCTGCTCTTGCTTCTGCAACAGGTCTATGAAGCGGGCCTCAGATTGCTGCTGGGCTTGTTGCTGAGCCTCCAGACTCTGTTGCAAAGTTGCGTTTGTCTGCTGCTGGGCTGCAAGGCTCTGTTGATGAGCTTGCTGCTGGGCTGCGAAGTTCTGTTGTTGAGCTGCAAGGCTCTGTTGATGAGCTGCAAGGCTCTTTTGCAAACCTGCATTTGTCTGCTGTTGATTGGCATTTGCTAGAGCCAGCTGCTTCAGTATCTCCTCCATGCTGGCTTAAAAAAAACTGCCACTGGTTCTCCACCAACTGTGAGGGGGTTAGCTCGGCAGCGGGTGTGTGTGACCCCCGGGATGGGCTCCCCACACAAAAACAGGCCCAGCAAACGGAGGTTGTGGTTTTCAAAATCAAAAAGGTGCGGTTTATTTTCTATTTACAGTGACAAAACACAGCAAAGCAAAAGAAACATAAACAAAATAAATCCTGGTCAACTTGACCTCTGACTAAACATACAGGTTTCCTAACTAACAACTGGGATCAGCCTAGTGCTGTCCTAGTCCCTAAGTCCCTGGTTTTAAATGTCCAAGCAAATAGCCACACAGGCTTTGTCTCACCGCACAGGGGTTCACTCTCCCTAGACAGTCCACACAGGTCTGGGTCCAGGCATGAGCTAACATCTAATGAAGCTGGGAGTTCTTATAGAGGCCTAAATGAGCTGACAAGCTTCAGCTGGTCTCATCAACTCCCTGTCTGCACGACGCCCCACACTCTCCCTAGAGGTATGAGTCATCCATGAGCCCACTAGCCTTATACAACTCTCCACCTAGTTGTATAAGTCGGCGTAAAGCCTGAATCTGGGGGAAATATATCTACCCCCCTGGATGCAACCAGGTGACTTTACCTTCCTGCTGTCACAATATATACATTTACATATATACATATATATTATTTTTTTCAATGAGTGAGATGTAGCTGAGACGATATAGCGTTTTGCAGGGGTCTCAACAAGAGTGACAGGCTGCTGATATGGTTTTGCATGGCTGCAAGGGTCTCAATTAATGAGAATTAGGTTACTGAGAAGGGATAGAAACACCTGGTTTGTTTGGCAGTTTACCATACCCTTAAGCGAGCAGTATAAGGTATAAGGACAACGTTTGTTTGATTTGTAGGTTCCGTAGGGGCCACTAACGAACGATATGGGAGACAACGAATGGTAACAAATTGATAGGACATAAAGAATGTAATAACAAATGTTACTTACGACAGTGGGCCATGCGAGTGAGTTTGCAGTGGACTGTGGCTGAAGTGAAACATATCGGGAAGGTGTAGCGTGATGCCGTGCATGAGGTAAAACAACAAGGTTTGGTGTAGAAAATAGAACGCGAGAAGTGCGCACGAATAATTCGAAAGCTCAACTGCGGGAACCGAACATATGGTACGGGTAACACCACGAGTGGCCACGAATTTTGACATGACAAACAAGGTAACGAATCCTACCTGGGACAGTGATCGCGCGACTGGGTTCGCTTTGGACTAGAGCGTGTGTGCAACACATCCGAAGAGTGTGGTGTGGCACCGTGCATGACGCACAGAAAATAACTTTGGTTTGGTAAGAGAGATGAACGTGTACAAACGATTCGTAAGTACCGCTGCAGGAACTAAAACACACAGCATAGGGAAAACAACAAATGGCAACGGTAGAAAGTATGCAACGTATCTGATACGAATCGGTTGTAAAGAGAAATTACTCTGATACGAATCGGTTGTAAAACGTATGAAATAAATCCGATACAAATCGGTAGTACGGAGTATTAAATTAATCTGATACGAATTGGTTGTAGAGTGTATGCTCTGAAACCGAACACCTACCAACCACCCATCCCCCCAGGCTAATAAACTGCAGATAAGGCACCAGGTGGGACTAATTACCACCTCAATCTACCAAAGAACCTATACAAACAATACATGCTAATCTCCAAATAAATGAGACGGCAACCCCATGAACAGTGAATTTTATAACCAGTGAAGCCTATGGCGAGTGATATCGGACAACGACCGACAGTGGCTCGGAGGCTTGGATTTACAAATGAATCGTATGTTTGGCAGAAGGAACTTACATGAGCGACAATAACTCTGAGGCAGGTTTTTTCTGAAATGGATGCAGGACAGAAAGCATAACGAATTGCAAGATTGCACATGATACGAAAAGGTTCGAATACTAAATAAAAAAAAGGGAAAAAAAACGGGAAAAAAACAAGGAAAAAAAACAAGGGTGCACCAGCCTGGTGTGATATCGTTTAGGATAATTTATTTAAAATAAAAGCAATAGAAAGGTACTCACAAAACTAGTACAAAAGTTCGCATTGTACAAACAGTGCCTTAGAAGCTGCAGCATGTGAACCCAAACTACACTTCGACCGATCCACTATAGTGCGCCCCATCACGGTCTCCTTGATCGGTGGAAGTGTGGTTTGGGTTCACATGCTGCAGCTTCTAAGGCACTGTTTGTACAATGCAAACTTTTGTACTAGTTTTGAGAGTACCTTTCTATTGCTTTTATTTTAAATAAATTATCCTAAACGTTATCACACCAGGCTGGTGCACCCTTGTTTTTTTCCCTTTTTTTCATTTGCTACTAGGACACCCCTATCCACGAAGGGCAGCAATGCCGGTGCTTTCGTTATAGATTACTGAATGGTCGATGGTCATCTCGTGCGCAGGATTGTTTGTTGTTTTTCTGCCATTTTAAGGTTCGAATACTACCTGAGACAGTGAGCGGGAACCGCCGACGAAGACCACGAACGGAGAAGCCGCAATGCACTTGTGATCGAATGCGCACGAACATGAGGTGAGCTGGGAAGAGTCGGCCCAGTGACGTGTAGTATCGCTCACTGAACCGACAAAGAGCATGGGTGAGTGGGGTGCTTAAAGCGGTTGTATACCTAAAAATATTAAACGCACCTACAGGTAAGCCTACATTAAGGCTTACGTGTAGGTCTCGGAGATATTTGCAAAAAAGACTGTACCGCTATCTACGGCGCATGCGTGCTGTAGATAATGGCACAGGCGCACTGAGCGCGGCGGCTCTTGAATGGGAAAATATTAGACAGCAAGTGAACATGTTGTCCTTGAAGTTGTTGTGTTGAAAGCAGAAAAAAAAAATGGGCATCGCAGTTTTTTGTGTATGGTGACCCATGTCCACAGCCAGCCATAGATAATCAGACAGATAGATAGATATATAGATAGATAGATAATCAAATAGATAGATAATCAGATAGATAGATAATCAGATAGATAATCAGATAGATAGATAGATAGATAGATAGATAGATATATAGATAGATAGATAGATAGATAGATAGATAGATAGATAGATAATCAGATAGATAGATAATCAGATAGATAGATAATCAGATAGATAGATAATCAGATAGATAGATAATCAGATAGATAGATAATCAGATAGATAGATAATCAGATAGATAGATAGATAGATAGATAGATAGATAGATAGATAGATAGATAGATAGATAGATAGATAGATAATCAGATAGATAGATAGATATATAGACAGATAATCAGATAGATAGATAGATAGATAGATAGATAGATAGATAGATAGATAGATAGATAGACAGATAATCAGATAGATAGATAATCAGATGGATAGATAATCAGATAGATAGATAGATAGATAATCAGATAGATAGGTAATTAGATAGATAGATAATCAGATACATGGATAGATAGACAGATAATCAGATAGATAGATAATCAGATAGATAGATAGATAGATAGATAGATAGACATGTAATTAGATAGATAGATAGATAGATAGATAGATAGATAGATAGATAGATAGATAGATAGATAGATAGATAGATAATCATATGGATAGATAATCAGATAGATAGATAGATAATCAGTAGTGATGAGCCGAACACCCCCGGGTTCGGTTCGCACCAGAACCCGCGAACGGACCGAAAGTTCGAACGAACATTAGAACCCTATTAAATACAATGGATGCGAACGTTCGAATTCTAAAGTGCTAATTATAACAACTATTATGCATGTTATTGTCCTAAAAAGGGTTTGGGAACCCGGGTTCTGCACCAGGGGACATGTATCAATGCAAAAAGAAGTTTTAAAAACGGTCGTTTTTCGGGAGCAGTCATTTTAATGATGCATAAAGTGAAAAAAAAAAAGTCAAATATTCCTTTAAATATCGTACCTGGGGGGTGTCTAAAGTATGCCTGTGAAGTGCCACGTGTTTCCCGTGTTTAGAACTGTCCCTGCACAAAATGACACTTCTAAAGGAAAAAAAAGCCATTTAAAACTGCTTGCGGCTTTAATGTAATGTCTGGTCCCGGTAATATGGATGAAATTCTTTAAGAAAAATGGCATAGCTACCCCATGACCCCCCCCCCTACCCCAGCCCATTACCAGCCCCTTTGGGTCTTGTATGGATATTAAGGGGAACCCCGCACATAAAATAAAAAAGGCCCTATATACTCTGAACAGCCCTATACAGGCGGTGCATACAAGACAGGGACTGTAGGTTTGTTCTTATGTAGAGTCTGTTTGTAATTTTGAACAGGTACATTGTTGAAGTGTAGCTCCAGACCAAAAATCTATTTTTAAACTTTTTGGAAAACATAGGTAAGGGTTATCACCCCTGTAACATTTGTTTTGCTGTCTGTGCCCCTGTTCAGAACATTTCACCTCACTTTCCGTCCCAATGACAACTCTTTTTGAAATGTGGTCTTTTTCTTGAAACAAGGATTGCTGATAAAGCATCAGTACAGAGGAGACACCTTTCTCCCATATTTATTCTTACAGGAGAGAATTTTCCTTCCTAGTGGTAGATTTCCTCTCACTTCCTGTTGTCTTCTTGCGTTTGCAAGTAGGAGTCGTTTGTAAGTTGGATGTTTGAAAGTAGGGACCTGCCGTATATACTCTGCAGAAATAGGCCCCTTAGTTGTTGGTGTTGGCACAACACTGTAAGCACTCACAGTTACTCTTGGTTGGTGCTGGAACGCCCTGCTGTCAACTATTATATCAGGAATTTTAATTACATATAATTGTTGAACAGTGGTAGTAAAAATTGGGCCTTTGATGGTGGTGCTGGTGCCACAACACTGTAAGCCCTGACAGTTACTCTTGGTGGGTGCAGCAATGGGCCCTGCTGTGAATTATTAGATCAAGAATTGTAATTACATGCCCCTGTTGAACAGGGGCTGAAAAATTGGGCCTTAGGCACTGGTGGCACAACACTGCAACCCCTCACAGATACTGTACTTGGAGCACAGCAATGAGCCCTGTTGCAAAGTATTGCTTCAAAAATTGTAATGACACGCCCCTGTTAAACAGGGGCTGAAAAATTGGGCCTTAGGCACTGGTGGCACAACACTGCAACTCCTCACAGATACTGTACTTGGAGCACACCAATGAGCCCTGTTGCAAAGTATTGCTTCAAAAATTGTAATGACACGCCCCTGTTAAACAGGGGCTGAAAAATTGGGCCTTAGGCACTGGTGGCACAACACTGCAACTCCTCACAGATACTGTACTTGGAGCACAGCAATGAGCCCTGTTGCAAAGTATTGCTTCAAAAATTGTAATTACACGCCCCTGTTAAACAGGGGCTGAAAAATTGGGCGTTAGGCACTGGTGGCGGCACCCATAAACAAAAATGATCTTACAAGCTATCATCATCAATCGTATCATTGAGGACTCGGAGGAGGAGGATAGCCAGTCAACATAACAGCACAGGCACTCAGCATCAGCATCAGTCTTGAAGGGATGTGACATGTTAAAATCAATTAGTCTGTTATATCAGCATCAGGTGTGTGGTAGCTGGTGGTGATCCAAGACTGGTTCATCTTGATGAAAGTCAGTCGATCAACCGAGTCGGTGGACAGGCGCACCCTGTGATCCGTGACAAATCCTCCAGCAGCACTGAATGTGCGTTCCGAAAGAACGCTGGATGCAGGACAGGCCAGTAGCTCAATTGCATACTGTGCAAGCTCTGGCCAGTGATCCATCCTCAAGACCCAGTAAGCCAGAGGATTTTCGGTGGGGAAGGTGTCCAAGTCTGACCTTGCCCCTAGATATTCCTGCACCATGTTTATCAGACGCTGGCGATGGTTGCTGGAACCGATCATACTTTGGGGCTGCGGACTAAAGAATTGTCTGAACGCATCGGTCAGACGGCCACCTTCCCCACCGCTCCTTCTTTGACTGGCCGAAGCCTCAGCAACTCGTTGTCCAGGACCAGGAGTTTGCAACCTCCCAGTCTCTGGGAACGCGTTGCACAGACCTTTCTGCAAGGCCTCCCGGAGTTGTCTCATCCTCTGCTCCCTCTGCGACGGTAACATAAGGTCCGCAACCTTACCCTTGTACCGTGGATCAAGGAGAGTGGCCAGCCAGTAATGGTCCCTCTCCTTGATCCGAAGAATACGAGGATCCTTCCGCAGACTTTGCAGGATCAGGGAGGCCATGCAGCGTAGGTTTGCTGAGGCATTCGCTCCGGAGTCCTCTGGGTCACTAAGGACGACATGATCCGCAGCCACCTCCTCCCAGCCACGTACAAGTCCACTGGTTTCTTGGGACTGTAAATCATCCCTAAAAGACTGCTGCTGATGATGCTGAGTGCCAGCCTCCACCTCCATGCTGACACAATCCTCCTCCTCCTCCTCCTCCTCCTCCTCCTCCTCCTCTTCCTGTGCGATGGGTGGGACAGAAGGAACACTGTCTGGGTAAAGGGGGCCTTGAGAGGCAAGGAAGTCCTCCTCTTCCTGCCTCTGTTCTGCCTCAAGTGCCCTGTCCATTATTCCACGCAGCGTGTGCTCCAACAGGTGGACAAGAGGTACAGTGTCACTGATGCATGCACTGTCACTGCTCACCATCCTCGTGGCCTCCTCAAATGGTGCCAGGACAGTGCATGCATCCCTGATCATGCCCCACTGGCGTGGAGAAAAAAAACCAAGCTCCCCTGACCCTGTCCTGGTGCCGTAGTCGCACAGGTACTCATTGATGGCCCTCTGCTGCGTGTGCAGCCGCTGCAGCATGGCCAACGTTGAGTTCCACCTGGTGGGCATGTCACATATAAGGCGGTTCTTGGGCAGGTTCAACTCCTTTTGCAGCTCAGCCAGGCGAGCACTGGCATTATAAGATCTGCGGAAATGCACACAGACTTTCCTGGCCTGCCTCAGGACATCCTGTAAGCCCGGGTACCTGCCCAAGAAGCGCTGCACCACCAGGTTAAGGACGTGAGCCACACAGGGCACATGGGTCAGTTGTCCCTGTCGGAGGGCGGAGAGGAGGTTGGTGCCATTGTCGCAAACCACCATTCCTGGCTTAAGCTGGCGTGGCGTCAACCACCTCTCGGCCTGGCCCTGCAGAGCAGACAGGACCTCTGCCCCAGTGTGGCTTCTGTCCCCCAAACACACCAGCGCAAGCACGGCATGGCATCTTTTTGCCTGCGTACTTGCGTAGCCCCGTGAACGGCTACGGAGCACCGCTGGTTCATAGGACAAACCACAGGAAGAGGCCATGGAGGAAGAAGAAGAGGAGGGGGTGGAGGAGAGAGGTGTGTCACAACCAGTAGTAGCATTTTGGAGGCGTGGCGGTGGGACAACCTCCAACACTACTGCACCTTGTCCTGAATCCTTCCCAGCTGCCAAAAGAGTGACCCAATGGGCCGTGAAAGAAAGGTAACGTCCCTGTCCATGCCTGCTGGACCATGAGTCAGCGGTAATATGCACCTTACCGCTGACCGCCCTGTCCAGCGAGGCCAAGACATTGCCTTCCACATGCCGGTAGAGAGCCGGAATAGCCTTCCGTGAGAAAAAGTGGCGTTTGGGAACCTGCCACTGAGGAACTGCACATTGCACAAACTCACGGAAGGGGGCCGAGTCTACCAACTGAAAAGGCAGCAGTTGAAGCGCTAGCAATTTAGCCAAGCTAGCATTCAACCGCTGGGCATGTGGATGACTGGGAGTGAACTTCTTTCGACGGTCCAGCAGCTGGGGCAGGGAAATTTGCCTGCTAGAATCGGACGTCGGTGTACTGCTAGCAGAGTGGGCGCAAGTACTTGGCTGTGACACACCTAATTCTACACCTTCATTCCTCTCAGTGCATGTTTCAGAGAGGACTGAAGTTATAGTGGGGTTGGAGATCCCAGCTGATGCGGTGCAAGGAGAGGTCCGCTTTGTTCTTTGGTGTGGGTCTTTGAGGTAGGCTTGCCAACGAGCTGCATGGCAGGTCAACATATGTCTGGTCAGGCATGTGGTACCCAAGCGGCTGATGTTTTGGCCACGCGATATACGCTTGAGACATATGTTGCAAACAGCAGCTGTGCGATCTGATGCACTAGCCTCAAAAAAGGCCCACACCAAAGAACTTTTTGAATGACGGGCAGAGGCAGCGCCCTGCACAGGCGGAGCTCTGCGGTGTGATTCCGTCGGTGTACTGCCCTTACGCTGGCCACCAAAGGGCATCCTGCCTCGTTGGAGATGTGCCTCCTCCTCATCCTCCTCCTCCTCCTCTCTCCTATTAGGCACCCACGTGGAGTCAGTGACCTCATCATCCCCTCCCTCCTCATCACTGGAGCCAATCTGGCAGTATGCTGCAGCTGCTGGAACATGACTGCCAGATTGGTGTCCTTCTTGAGCATCCCCTCTGTCTGCTCTCACGCTACTGCCTTCCTCTAGCTGGGTTTCATCATCAGACCCTTCGAAACGCTGGGCATCCTCCTGGAGCATGTACCCAACACTGTGCTGAAACAGTTCGGGGGACTCCTCAGGAGGAGGACATGGTGGGTCTAGGGAAGGAGTGACTGATGATTTGTCTGACATTGATACCAGGGAAGACGACGCTTTGGCAGCTGCTTTTCCAGTACCCTGAGCCTGGGTGAGAGAGGATGAGGAGGAGGAGGAGGGCTTGGTCATCCACTCTACCAAGTCTTCGGCATGATGTGGCTCAACATGTTCAGCTGCCGAAAAGAAGGACAAGCGTGTCCCATGGCCATGTGCTGATGACAATGCACCGCGTCCACGACCAGCACTGTTGCCCCCAGACACAGAGCCTGCTTGCCCTCTTTTATTGCCTCCTGACTGTCTGCCTCTCCTTGTTTGCCTTCCAGACATTCTAATAGATGGCCTGCAGGGAGATGGGAAAAAAGCAATAAGGGCTACCTTCAGGTGTCCTTCTCTGTCCCTTGAAACAAGGACTTTCACAGTGAAAGAAACTGACACTCTCCCTACCTACAGTTTTCTGTCCCTAGAAAAAATATTTTTTTTAAGCACAATATAGCACAAGAACAATTCACTCACTGTCCTTACAGGTCCCTGGAAACAAGGACTTGCAGAGTGAAAGAAAAAAAACACTCTCCCTACCTACAGTTTTCTGTCCCTAGAAAAAATGTTTTTTTTAATCACAATATAGCACAAGGACAATTCACTCACTGTCCTTACAGGTCCCTGGAAACAAGGACTTGCAGAGTGAAATAAACTGACACTCTCCCTACCTACAGTTTTCTGTCCCTAGAATAAATGTTTTTTTTAAGCACAATATAGCACAAGGAGAATTCACTCACTGTCCTTCCAGGTCCCTGGAAACAAGGACTTGCAGAGTGAAATAAACTGACACTCTCCCTACCTACAGTTTTCTGTCCCTAGAATAAATGTTTTTTTAAGCACAATATAGCACAAGGACAATTCACTCACTGTCCTTACAGGTCCCTGGAAACAAGGACTTGCAGAGTGAAAGAAAAAAAGCACTCTCCCTACCTACAGTTTTCTGTCCCTAGAAAAAATGTTTTTTTTAATCACAATATAGCACAAGGACAATTCACTCACTGTCCTTCCAGGTCCCTGGAAACAAGGACTTGCAGAGTGAAATAAACTGACACTCTCCCTACCTACAGTTTTCTGTCCCTAGAATAAATGTTTTTTTTAAGCACAATATAGCACAAGGACAATTCACTCACTGTCCTTCCAGGTCCCTGGAAACAAGGACTTGCAGAGTGAAAGAAAAAAAACACTCTCCCTACCTACAGTTTTCTGTCCCTAGAAAAAATGTTTTTTTTAATCACAATATAGCACAAGGACAATTCACTCACTGTCCTTACAGGTCCCTGGAAACAAGGACTTGCAGAGTGAAATAAACTGACACTCTCCCTACCTACAGTTTTCTGTCCCTAGAATAAATGTTTTTTTTAAGCACAATATAGCACAAGGACAATTCACTCACTGTCCTTACAGGTCCCTGGAAACAAGGACTTGCAGAGTGAAAGAAAAAAAACACTCTCCCTACCTACAGTTTTCTGTCCCTAGAAAAAATGTTTTTTTTAATCACAATATAGCACAAGGACAATTCACTCACTGTCCTTCCAGGTCCCTGGAAACAAGGACTTGCAGAGTGAAATAAACTGACACTCTCCCTACCTACAGTTTTCTGTCCCTAGAATAAATGTTTTTTTTAAGCACAATATAGCACAAGGACAATTCACTCACTGTCCTTACAGGTCCCTGGAAACAAGGACTTGCAGAGTGAAAGAAAAAAAACACTCTCCCTACCTACAGTTTTCTGTCCCTAGAAAAAATGTTTTTTTTAATCACAATATAGCACAAGGACAATTCACTCACTGTCCTTCCAGGTCCCTGGAAACAAGGACTTGCAGAGTGAAATAAACTGACACTCTCCCTACCTACAGTTTTCTGTCCCTAGAATAAATGTTTTTTTTAAGCACAATATAGCACAAGGACAATTCACTCACTGTCCTTACAGGTCCCTGGAAACAAGGACTTGCAGAGTGAAAGAAAAAAAACACTCTCCCTACCTACAGTTTTCTGTCCCTAGAAAAAATGTTTTTTTTAATCACAATATAGCACAAGGACAATTCACTCACTGTCCTTACAGGTCCCTGGAAACAAGGACTTGCAGAGTGAAAGAAAAAAAACACTCTCCCTACCTACAGTTTTCTGTCCCTAGAAAAAATGTTTTTTTTAATCACAATATAGCACAAGGACAATTCACTCACTGTCCTTCCAGGTCCCTGGAAACAAGGACTTGCAGAGTGAAATAAACTGACACTCTCCCTACCTACAGTTTTCTGTCCCTAGAATAAATGTTTTTTTTAAGCACAATATAGCACAAGGACAATTCACTCACTGTCCTTCCAGGTCCCTGGAAACAAGGACTTGCAGAGTGAAAGAAAAAAAACACTCTCCCTACCTACAGTTTTCTGTCCCTAGAAAAAATGTTTTTTTTAATCACAATATAGCACAAGGACAATTCACTCACTGTCCTTACAGGTCCCTGGAAACAAGGACTTGCAGAGTGAAATAAACTGACACTCTCCCTACCTACAGTTTTCTGTCCCTAGAATAAATGTTTTTTTTAAGCACAATATAGCACAAGGACAATTCACTCACTGTCCTTACAGGTCCCTGGAAACAAGGACTTGCAGAGTGAAAGAAAAAAAACACTCTCCCTACCTACAGTTTTCTGTCCCTAGAAAAAATGTTTTTTTTAATCACAATATAGCACAAGGACAATTCACTCACTGTCCTTCCAGGTCCCTGGAAACAAGGACTTGCAGAGTGAAAGAAACTGACACTGTCCCTACCTACAGTTTTCTGTCCCTAGAATAAATGTTTTTTTTAAGCACACTATAGCACAAGGACAATTCACTCACTGTCCTTACAGGTCCCTGGAAACAAGGACTTGCAGAGTGAAAGAAAAAAAACACTCTCCCTACCTACAGTTTTCTGTCCCTAGAAAAAATGTTTTTTTTAATCACAATATAGCACAAGGACAATTCACTCACTGTCCTTACAGGTCCCTGGAAACAAGGACTTGCAGAGTGAAAGAAAAAAAACACTCTCCCTACCTACAGTTTTCTGTCCCTAGAAAAAATGTTTTTTTTAATCACAATATAGCACAAGGACAATTCACTCACTGTCCTTACAGGTCCCTGGAAACAAGGACTTGCAGAGTGAAATAAACTGACACTCTCCCTACCTACAGTTTTCTGTCCCTAGAATAAATGTTTTTTTTAAGCACAATATAGCACAAGGACAATTCACTCACTGTCCTTACAGGTCCCTGGAAACAAGGACTTGCAGAGTGAAAGAAAAAAAACACTCTCCCTACCTACAGTTTTCTGTCCCTAGAAAAAATGTTTTTTTTAATCACAATATAGCACAAGGACAATTCACTCACTGTCCTTACAGGTCCCTGGAAACAAGGACTTGCAGAGTGAAATAAACTGACACTCTCCCTACCTACAGTTTTCTGTCCCTAGAATAAATGTTTTTTTTAAGCACAATATAGCACAAGGACAATTCACTCACTGTCCTTACAGGTCCCTGGAAACAAGGACTTGCAGAGTGAAAGAAACTGACACTCTCCCTACCTACAGTTTTCTGTCCCTAGAATAAATGTTTTTTTAAGCACAATATAGCACAAGGACAATTCACTCACTGTCCTTCCAGGTCCCTGGAAACAAGGACTTGCAGAGTGAAAGAAACTGACACTGTCCCTACCTACAGTTTTCTGTCCCTAGAATAAATGTTTTTTTTAAGCACACTATAGCACAAGCACAAAACACACTGACACTCTCCCTACCTATCCTTCTCTTTCCCTAAACTAAAGGAATCCAGGTTAAGCAAGAAATAAATAACAGTCACTGTCCCTGCCTATGCTGCTCTATCCCTGCTCCGGAACACACTACACTAGGCCGCCGTGCTGGCGGCCTTTTATAGTGTGGGGCGTGTACTAAACACCCTCAGCAATAATTGGCCACAGGCATCCTGCCTGTGGCCAATCATTGCTCTCCTCGCTGCCGGCGCTGTGATTGGCCAAGCATGCGGGGTCACAGTGCATGCTTGGCCAATCACAGCGCCTGGATGACACTGCGATGGCGTAGTGCATTGTGGGCCGTTCGCGTCACTCGAATTTGGCGCGAACGGCCCAAATCGTTCGATCTTCGTCGAACGATCGAACAGCCGATGTTCGAGTCGAACGTATGTTCGACTCGAACACGAA
Organism: Rana muscosa; assembly: GCA_029206835.1. Taxonomy (NCBI): domain Eukaryota; kingdom Metazoa; phylum Chordata; class Amphibia; order Anura; family Ranidae; genus Rana; species Rana muscosa. The sequence goes on from CM055118.1 coordinate 469,690,823, forward strand.
GCTCATCCCTAATAATCAGATAGATAGATAGGTAATCAGATAGATAGATAATCAGATAGATAGATAATCAGATACATGGATAGATAGACAGATAATCAGATAGATAGATAGACAGATAATCAGATAGATAGATAGATAATCAGATAGATAGATAGATAGATAGATAGATAGATAGATAGATAGATAGATAGATAGATAGATAGATAGATAGACAGATAATCAGATGGATATATAATCAGATAGATAGATAGATAATCAGATGGATAGATAATCAGATAGATAGATAGATAGATAATCAGATAGATAGGTAATCAGATAGATAGATAGATAGATAGGATAGATAATCAGATAGATAGATAGATAATCAGATAGATAGATAATCAGATAGATAGATAGATAGATAGATAGATAGATAGATAGATAGATAGATAGATAGATAGATAGATATAGAGAAAAAAATAAAAAATATGGACAGCCGCACTCCAAAAAACCTTTGACGGTCGCCTTTATTGTAAAAAATGGAAGATCACACCAAAAATCATCACAGCATAGCCGGGGTAACAGATTACATGTTTCACACTGAAGGTCAGTGCTTAATCATAGCTAATTACCTGTTACCCCGGCTATGCTGTGATGATTTTTGGTGTGATCTTCCATTTTTTACAATAAAGGCGACCGTCAAAGGTTTTTTGGAGTGCGGCTGTCCATATTTTGTATTTTTTTCTCTATATGCTACGTGCATTGCTGGCACCCACGGTAGTCCTGATACTACAAATTGCTGGAGCGTGTTCACCTGGAGCGGTAAAAATCTCTTTCTCTCTAACCATAGATAGATAGATAGATAGATAGATAGACAGATAATCAGATAGATAGATAATCAGATAGATAGATAGATAGACAGAAAATCAGATAGATAGACAGAAAATCAGATAGATAGATAGATAGATAGATAGATAGATAGATAGATAGATAGATAGATAGATAGATAGATAGATAGATAGATAGATAGATAGATAGATAATCAGATAGATAGATAATCAGATGGATATATAATCAGATGGATATATAATCAGATGGATATATAGATAATCAGATGGATAGATAGATAGATAATCAGATAGATAGATAGATAGATAGATAGATAGATAGATAGATAGATAGATAGATAGATAGATAGATAGATAGATAGATAGATAATCAGATAGATAGATAATCAGATGGATATATAATCAGATAGATAGATAGATAATCAGATGGATAGATAGATAGATAATCAGATAGATAGATAGATAGATAGATAGATAGATAGATAGATAGATAGATAATCAGATAGATAGATAATCAGATATATAGATAATCAGATAGATAGATAGATAGATAGATAGATAGATAGATAGATAGATAGATAGATAGATAGATAGATAGATAGATAGATAGATGGATGGATGGATAGATAGATAGACAGATAATCAGATAGATAGATAATCAGATAGATAGATAATCAGATAGATAGATAGATAATCAGATAGCTAGATATTAGGATAGATAATCAGATAGATAATCAGATAGATAATCAGATAGATAATCAGATTGATTATCTATCTGATTATCTATCTATCTATCTGATTATCTATCTGTCTATCTATCTGTCTATCTATCTGATTATCTATCTATCTAGCTCATTATCTATCTATCTGATTATCTATCTGATTATCTATCTGATTATCTGATAGATAGATAATCAGACAGATAGATAGATATACAGATTGATTATCTATCTATTTGATTATCCATCTGATAGATAATCAGATAGATTGATTATCTATCTATCTGATTATCTATCTGATTACCTATCTATCAGATAGATAATCAGATAGAGAGCCAGATAGACAGATATGGCGATAGATAGATAGATAATCAGATAGACAGATAGATAATCAGACAGATAGATAGATAGATAGATAGATAATCAATCTATCTGATTATCTATCTGATTATCTATCTGTCTCTCTGTCTGTCTGTCTATCTAATTATCTATCTATCTGTATATCTATCTATGTATCTGTCTCTGTCCTATCCAATCTATCCCTCTGTCTGTTTGCAGGTCCCATTGTCTGCGAGTGACGTTGGGGGGAGTGTTGGTTGGGGTTTTGTTTGCGCCCCCCAAAAAAAATGGAGCACCAGCCGCCACTGGTCATACTAGAAAATGCCATGGGGCACCTGGTGCAGCATTGGCCTCATCTGTGTTTCAGTTGTATTTAAACTACCAACAAGTTACAATACATTATAACATTATTAACCTATTGCATTACCATCATATATTAGCCATAGTATGTTACATCTTCTTTCTTTCAAATGAACATTGCAAAATGTAATACAAAAGTACAAGGACACATTCATATAGTAGACCTTCATATAATCCCAACATTGACGGCTAGGGATAAGTGAGCCGATTTGAGAGTTTATGAACGGGATCACAGCCATCAAGCCACTTTGCTTAACCACTTCAGCCCCGGAAGAATTGGCTGCCCAATGACCGGGCCATTTTTTGCGATTCGGCACTGCGTCGTTTTAACTGGCAATTGCGCGGTTGTGCGACACTGTACCCAAACAAAATTGATGTCCTTTTTTTCCCACAAATAGAGCTTTCTTTTGGTGGTATTTGATCATCTCTGCGTATATATTTTTTTGCCTATAAACAAAAAAAGAGCGACAATTTAGAAAAAAACACATTATTTTGTACTTTTTGCTATAATAAATATCCCCAATTTTTTTTTTAAAAAAAAGCAATTTTTTTTTCTCAGTTTAGGCATATATGTATTTTGCTACATATTTTCGGTAATAAAAATCGCAATGAGCGTATATTGATTGTCTTGCGCAAAAGTTATAGCGTCTACAATATAGGGGATAGATTTATAGCATTTTTATTATTATTTTTTTTTTTTACTAGTAATGGCGGTGATCTGCGATTTTTATCGGGACTGCGACATTATGGCGGACACATAGGACACTTTTGACAAATTTTTGGGACCATTGCCATTTATACAGCGATCTGTGCTATAAAAATGCACTGATTACTGTAAAAATTTCACTGTCAGGGAAGGGGTTAACACTAGAGGGCGATCAAGGGGTTAATTGTGTTCCCTAGTGTGTTTCTAACTGTAGGGCGAGGGGACTGACCTAGAGGAAATGATAGATCATGGTTCCTAGCTATTAGGAACTCACGATCTGTCTTTCCTCACAGAACAGAAATGTGTGTGTTTGCACATACACGTCCCTGTTCTGCCTCTCATGCCCGCGATCTTTTGCGTCCAGCCGATCACGAGCATCGGCACCCCCGTGATGCAGCTGGCACGCACTTGCTAACCCGCTTAAAGGGGCCGACGTACAGCTACGACGGTTCGCGGGATCAGGCCGACCTGCCACCATATAACAATGGCGGCTGATCGGCAAGTGATTAAAGGAAATACCGTTCTCCTGCTCTTGCCTTTTATGTAAATATGTACAGCATACTTGCACATTATGGCAGACTCACCTGGATGTTTGACCTCCTCTAGTGCTGACAGATCAGAGCTGTTCCTCGTTGCTCTGTCCGCTGTCGCTGTCATCTCCTGGTCTCCTTCTGGGTTCCTAATGCTCCTTTTTAGCCATTGGGTGGCCACTGCTTATGTAACACCTGGAATTACATTGCTCCGATACCCTGCACCATGCTCAGCATCTTAAAGGCTTGGTCTGGGAGTGTACAATGCACAGTGTATGTACCGTAGGCAGTGTAAATTAGAAACAAAATAGCAAGAGACATGCACTGATTTACCACATCTATGTCTTTGTGTGGAGGAAGTTGTAGTTCTCCACAGCAGGTGGCACTCACCGCAGTGGCGTTGTTGGAGAGCAGGTCAGGAGGAACAAGGTTCCTCTATGGTTTCCTGAGTCACTGGTGGAGTTATCCTATTGGATGCTGCCACCCCATGTGACTCAAGCAGTCATCTTTGGTCAGGCAGAGCCTATTTAAGGCCCTGACTCCCGATCTTGGCATGCATTTTGCAAGTGGACAGGTTAGGGACAGGTACCCCGCCTGTTGTGGACAGTACTAGCATAAGGGAAAGGTTCCTGACGAGGGGGGAAAGAGTAGGGACCCTGCTTCTCTGGACATCTTCCTGATTGGATGTTGGATGGCCAGGACATGTTCTGCCACTCTCTACTGTTATTTTGGCTGAAATCTGCTCTTGTCATGCCACTGGATCTGTGAGTGTGCCCAGCTGGGTGACCTTCACACCGGGTTTATTATTCCCCTATATTTTCTATAGGGGAACCATTGAAAGCGTGCTGAAAAGCTGCATCATAGTCTGGTATGGGAACTGCAGTTCTGCTGACCGCAAGACCCTGCAGCGGCTAGTGAAGACGGCTGAAAAGATTATTGGCGTCTCTCTCCCCTCCATCCTGGTCATTTTCCATACACGATGCTCCAGCAAAGCTACCAGTATCATAAGGGATCCTACTCATCCCTCCCACAGTCTCTTCCAGATCTTGCCATCAGGTAGAAGGTACCGGAGTATCAAAACCAGGACTGTCAGACTGCTCAACAGTTTTTTCCCCCAGGCTGTGAGAGCCCTCAACTCCAATCCTCTTTGAAACCTCTTCTACAATCTATAAATTGTGACCAGGAACGTCTCACTTCCCCTCCTTTTTACTCTTGAATATGCACTAGACACTTTTATAAACATTTGCTGCTACAAAGACTTTTGGAAATATACAGTATATGTACAGTTACGTAGTTCCCAGATGTGTATAGGTTTATAATCATTTTTTTTTTTTTTAAGTTCTTCGCTGTGTTTTTATTCTTTGTATATTTATTTATAATTATGTTTAATTTGTATGTAGCACCGTGGTCCTGTAAGATACGACATTTTGTTCTACCGTGTCCTCACGTGTAGTAGGATAACAATAACCCTTTCATGACTAAGCCTATTTTTGACATTTGTTGCTTACAAGTTAAAATTCGTATTTTTTGCTAGAAAATTACTTAGAACCCCCAAACATTATATATATATATATATATATATATATATATATATATATATATTTTTAGCAGAGAATCTAGAGAATACAATGGTGATTGTTGCAATATTTTATGTCACACAATATTTGTGCAGCGGTCTTTCAAACGCAACTTTTTGGGGAAAAAGACACTTTCATGAATTTAAAAAAAAACTAAACAGTAAAGTTAGCCCAATTTTTTTGTATAATGTGAAAGATGGTGTTACGCCGAGTAAATAGATACCAAACATGTCACGCTTTAATATTGAGCACACTCGTGGAATGGCGACAAACTGCGGTACCTAAAAATCTCCATAGGCAATGCTTTACATTTTTTTACGGTTACCAGGTTAGATTTACAGAGGAGGTCTAGTGCTAGAATTATTGCTCTCACTTTGACGATCGCGGCGATACCTCACATGTGTGATTTGAACACTCTTTACATATGCGGGCGCGACTTACGTATGCGTTTTCTTTGCTGCGCGAGCTTGCAGAGACGGGGGCGCTTCAAAAAAATGTTTTTCTTATTTTTTTTTTTTTTTTACATTGTGTTTAAAAGAATATTTTTTGATCACTTTTATTGCTGTCACAAGGAATGTAAACATCACTTGTGACAGTAATAGGTGGTGACAGGTACTCTTTATGGAGGGATCAGGGGTCAAAAAGACCCCAAATCCCTCCTTTGCACTTCAAAGTATTCAGATCGCCGAAAACTGCGTTTCTGAATACTGTATTTCTTTTTTAAAACCAGCTCCATTGGCAGCCGAGTAATCCAGAAGTGAAGTTGTGATGTTGCTTCCGTGTTTACAGAGAGAAGACTGGAATAAAGCCGTTTCCGGCTTCGTTCCAGTCTGTCTCTAGCCGCCGGAAGTGGTGGATCGAGGATCGGATCTTCCGGTGGTACGGGAGGCCTGGTAAGAGCGGCAGAAGGCGGCGGGAGGGGGGATGTCCCCTCCCGCTTCTCCGGTATAACAGCCGAGCTGTTTTTAGCCGCATCGGTTGTTATCCCTGGAAAGCTAACCGCCTACTCTAAAAAACGGTACCGGGATGATGCCTGCAGTTGCAGGCATCATCCCGGTATAACCCCCTAAAGCCGAGGCCGCACATATGCGTACGCTCGGTGCAAAGGGGATAAAGCTTGACTTGACTTAACTTGACTTGACTATTGTGAACTATTACTGCATTAATTTAATACAAGTTTCCCTTACAACCTTATTGTTTCTGTACCACGCTGCACCCCAGCAGAAGGAAAAGATCAGAACTGTACAGATCCACAAAATGAATGAAGCAAAAAGCAGGGAGATCCTTGCCTTACAGCCTACTTTCCAGCAAGGAGTGGAATGGTAGTAATATCACCAATTCTAACTCCAAAACTCAAAAGATGACCAGTCTGAGGCAGAAGCACCTTAGTTTACACACTGTAAGGCCTCATTCACACTGGCATACCATACATGTGTTCCGTGCATCCTCCTGCAGCCAATCTTATTCATGCCAGTTGGGATGCATCCACTGCACAAGAAATTCTGGATAAACCTCTGCACACTGCTATATACCCTTTCTAACAAACTATGCAATGAAAAACAGGGATTTTTAGTTCACACATATTGCAATACATGTTTAACCACTTAACGACCGCTCACTGTATATGTACGTCGGCAGAATGGCACCGACAGGCACAATCACGTACAGTGTACGTGATTGCCTTTGTACAGTTGGGGGGTCTGATCGGACCCCCCTCCTATATAGTGAGCGGTCGGTATTCGTTGGGGAGCGATCCGACATGAGGGGGCGGCCATTCGATTCCGGCCACCCCCTCACGATCGCTCCCGGCGAATAGAAATGCTCCCTCTGCTGTGTAATGTTTACACAGGCAGAGGAAGCAGGAGGAAGTGATGTCATCTCTCATGCGGCGCTCACATATACCGAGCACCGTACAAGAGAAGACACACAGGTCAGTGCACTAACACTACACTGACACCAGGACACATAGGCACACAAATCGCCCCCCCCAGATCACCCCCCACCCCCCAGTCACAGTGTCACTGATTGCAGTGACCATTTATTTACATTTGTGACTGTAAAAATGTCACTAAAGTTAGTTTTAGGTCCAGTGTAGCCCCCTAACCCCCGCCTAATAAAGGTTTAACCCCCTGATCACCCCCCAGATAACCCTTTCACCCCCTAGCACCGCCGTCGCTAAGCGATCATTTTTCTGATCGCCGTCTTAGCGACGGTGATGCAGATCGGTAGCCAGTAATTTTTTTTAGGTTCGCCGCAGGTTTTTATAGCGTCGGGTACCCCCATAAATGATCTAATAAAGGTTTAACCCCCTTGATCGCCCCCCAGATAACCCTTTCACCCCCTATCACCACTGTCGCTAAGCGATCATTTTTCTGATCGCTGTCTTAGCGTCGGTGATGCAGATCGGTAGCCAGTCATTTTTTTTAGGTTTGCCGCAGGTTTTTATAGCGTCAGGTACCCCCATAAATTATCTAATAAAGATTTAACCCCCTTGATCGCCCCCCAGGTAACCCTTTCACCCCCTATCACCACTGTCGCTAAGCGATCGTTTTTTCTGATCGCTGTCTTAGTGTCGGTGATGCAGATTGGTAGCCAGTAATTTTTTTTAGGTTCGCCGCAGGTTTTCATAGCGTCAGGTACCCCCATAAATTATCTAATAAAGGTTTAACCCCCTTGATCGCCCCCAGGTAACCCTTTCACCCCCTATCACCACTGTCGCTAAGCGATCATTTTTCTGATCGCTGTCTTAGCGTCGGTGATGCAGATCGGTAGCCAGTAATTTTTTTTAGGTTCGCCGCAGGTTTTTATAGCGTCAGGTACCCCCATATATTATCTAATAAAGGTTTTAACCCCCTAATTGCCCCTAGTTAACCCTTTCACCAGTGATCACCATATAAGTGTTACGGGTGACGCTGGTTAGTTAGTTTGCTTTTTATAGTGTCAGGGCACCCGCCGTATATATAACCCAATAAAGGTTTAACCCCCTGATCGCCCGGCGGGTGATATCAATTAGATTTTAGCGTCAGAGAGGGTCTGCGTCACACCCCAGGCAGCATCAGGTTAGTGCCAGTAACGCTAACACCCACGCGTGAAGCATACACCCCCTTTAGTGGTATAGTATCTGATCAGATCAATATCTGATCTGATCAGATCTATACTAGCGTCCCCAGCAGTTTAGGGTTCCCAAAAACGCAGTGTTAGCGGGATCAGCCCAGATACCTGCTAGCACCTGCGTTTTGCCCCTCCGTCCAGCCCAGGCCACCCAAGTGCAGTATCGATCGATCACTGTCACTTACAAAACACAACACACATAACTGCAGCGTTCGCAGAGACAGGCCTGATCCCTGCGACTCCAGTGCTGTCCACCATTTCACCACCACAGTTAAAAAAAAAAGCATATATGCCGAAGCATTGGGGCGGAGGAGCGATTTTGCTCCTAATGCCGCGTACATACGGTCGAAATTCCGACGGAGGCTTGCCCTTGGAAAAGTTCGACCGTGTGTACGCGGCATAACTTTTGCGGGAAGATGCCCCCATGCTTCGGCATATATAAATGGTGCATGTATGCCCATCATTAGAAGTGGGTGGATGAAGGGCGGTATTCTAATGGTGGGCATACCCACCGATCAATCTTTTTTTTTCGTTCAGCCAACAGGCTGCATGAAAAAAAAGATTACAATACATGTCCAACAAGGACCAGCAACGTACTGGTATGTTGCTGGACTTTGAATGGTTATACCAGATTGATGCCTGCGGGTTTAGGTATCATCTTGGTATCATTCTTTTCAGCCAGCGGCCGGCTTTCATGTAAAAGCAATCCTAGTGGCTAATTAGCCTCTGGACTGCTTTTACAAGCAGTGGGAGGGAATGTCCCCCCCCGGATATAAAAAGCGCCATTGGGAAATTGGGAAAGCATTTTATCACACCGATCTTGGTGTGGTCAGATGCTTTGAGGGCAGAGGAAAGATCTAGGGTCTAGAAGACCCCAGTTTTTCAAAAAAGAGTACCTGTCACTACCTATTGCTATCATAGGGGATATTTACATTCCCTGAGATAACAATAAAAATGATAAAAAAAAAAAAAATATATGGAAGGAACAATTTAAAAATAAAGTAAAAAAGCAAAATTAATAATAAAAAAAAAAAAAAAAGCACCCCTGTCCTGCCCTGCTCTTGCCCAATGGCGAACGCAAGCGTCGGTCTGGCGTCATATGTAAGCAGCAATTGCACCATGCATGTGAGGTATCACCGCGAAGGTCAGATCGAGGGCAGTAATTTTAGCAGTAGACCTCCTCTGTAAATCTAACGGGGTAACCTGTAAAGGCTTTTAAAGGCTTTTAAAAATGTATGTAGTTTGTCGCCAATGCGCGTTTGTGCGAAATTTTAAAGCATGTCGTGTTTGGTATCAATGTACTCGGCCTAAGATCATCTTTTTTATTTCATCAAACATTTGGGCAATATAGTGTGTTTTAGTGCATTAAAATTAAAAAAAAGTGTATTTTTTCCCAAAAAAATGCGTTTGAAAAATCGCTGCGCAAATACTGTGTAGAAAAAAAAATGCAACACCCACCATTTTAATCTGTAGGGCCTTTGCTTTAAAAATATATATAATGTTTGGGGGTTCAACATAATTTTCTTGCAAAAAAAAAAATTTTTTTTCATGTAGACAAAAAGTGTCAAAAAGGGCTTTGTCTTCAAGTGGTTAGAAGAGTGGATGTAAGCTTCCTAATGTTGTGTATAAAATGCCAGAACAGTTCAAAACCCCCCCAAATGACCCCATTTTGGAAAGTAGACACCACAAGCTATATACTGAGAGGCATGTCGAGTCCATGGAATATTTTATATGTTGACACAAGTTGCGGAAAAAAGACAATTTATTTATTTAATTTTATTTTTTTGCACAAAGTTGTCACTAAATGATATATTGCTCAAACATGCCATGGTTATATGTGGAAATACACCCCAAAATACATTCTGCTGCTTCTCCTGAGTACGGGGATACCACATGTGTGAGACTTTTTGGGAGCCTAGCTGCGTACGGGACCCCAAAAACCAAGCACCGCCTTCAGGCTTTCTAAGGGTGTAAATTTTTGATTTCACTTCTCACTGCCTATCACAGTTTCGGAGGCCATGGAATGCCCAGATGGCACAAAACCCCCCCAAATGACCCCATTTTGGAAAGTAGACACCCCAAGCTATTTGCTGAGAGGTATTGTGAGTATTTTACAGATCTCGCTTTTTGTCACAAAGTTTGGAAAATTTTAAAAAAAAATATATATATTTTCTTTCATTTTCAAAAACAAATGAGAGCTGTAAAATACTCACCATGCCTCTCAGCAAATAGCTTGGGGTGTCTACTTTCCAAAATGGGGTCATTTGGGGGGGGGGGTTGGGCTATTTTGGCTTTTTATGGCCTTCGAAACTGTGATAGGTAGTGAGGAGTGAAATCAAAAATTTGTGCCTAGAAATCCTGAAGGCGGTGTTTGGTTTTCGGGGTCCCGTACGCGACTAGGCTCCTAAAAAGTCCCACACATGTGGTATTCCTGTACTCAGGAGAAGCAGCAAAATGTATTTTGGGGTGTAATTCCACATATAACCATGGCATGTGTGAGCAATATATCATTTAGTGACAACTTTTTGTAAAAAAAAATTTTGTCATTATTCAATCACTTGGGGCAAAAAAAAAAAAAAATATTCAATGGGCTCAACAGGCCTCTCAGCAATTTCCTTGGGGTGTCTACTTTCTAAAATGGGGTCATTTGGGGGGGTTTTGTGCTATTTTGGCATTTTATGGCCTTCAAAACTGTGATAGGTAGTGAGGAGTGAAATCAAAAATTTGCGCCCTTAGAAATCCTGAAGGCGGTGCTTGGTTTCCGGGGGCCCGTACGCGGCTAGGCTCCCAAAAAGTCCCACACATATGGTATCCCCGTACTCAGGAGAAGCAGTCATTTGGGGGGGTTTTGTACTGCCCTGCCATTTTAGCACCTCAAGAAATGAGATAGGCAGTCATAAACTAAAAGCTGTGTAAATTCCAGAAAATGTACCCTAGTTTGTAGACGCTATAACTTTTGCGCAAACCAATAAATATACGCTTATTGACATTTTTTTTACTAAAGACATGTGGCTGAATACATTTTGGCCTAAATGTATGACTAAAATTGAGTTTATTCGATTTTTCTTATAACAAAAAGTAGAAAATATCATTTTTTTTCAACATTTTCGGTCTTTTTCCGTTTATATCGCAAAAAAAAAAAAACGCAGAGGCAATCAAATACCATTAAAAGAAAGCTCTATTTGTGGGAAGAAAAGGACGCAAATTTCGTTTGGGTACAACATTGCATGTCCGCACAATTTACAGTTAAAGCAGCGCAGTGCAAAATTCTGAAATCACCTCTGGTCCTTTAGCTACAAAATGGTCCGGGGCTTAAGTGGTTAAGCCAGTCAACTGCATCAAAGTAATCCCTTGTCAGTTGCAACCACTGCACAGACACAGCCGCTGCACCCAATTTGACATCCATGTGGATGCACAACCTTGAATGCACATTGTCTGCCGTGTACCTGCACTCACATGGATCCCAAATTGGACTGCTTTATTTTATTGATACTTTACCAACTGTAGCAAAGAATAGCTGTTTAGAATGTGTTTTAGGGCTCGTTCACACTAGTAGTTGAGAGGTGGTAAAATTCTACAGTGGTTCCACGTTGTTACCACACACCCCAACCGATCCCCCTTTAGCTGCAGAGGAAGCAGGTAGGGTTTTACATATAAGAAAATAAAAAATTGCGCTATGGGTTCAAGGTAATAAAGTCCAATAAAAAAGTCCAATTAAGGAAATATTGAAACCGACACAAACGTCAAAGGACACAATAATTTGTCCTGGATTTCTAGGCAAACTTGTCAGGATATGTGCTTACCAGATGATAAGCCAAAGCGGACAGATGGCTATAACCCAGCCCAGGCCTTTGTTTGGCACACCAGTACCAATTCCTCCAATATAGATGGATAGCAGCAATGGGGAGATGACACCACAATATGTATAGATGCGTGTGTCCAAAGAAACGTGTTCAAATGAAAAAACATAGCGTAATCCTGCCACATAAGATGTCTCTATATGGGGTCAAAACTATAGGGTATGGGAGACAGAAGGACACCCAGTGTGTGACTGCTATTTGTAGTGAACCATCACCGCACATAAAGTCTCCTTACCAGATACCAACATAAAAACAGGCCTTAACAGTAATAGGAAGTCACAAGAACAAATCCACCATTGTGTTTTTACATATACCGCAACCACAGTGCATTGCTTCATGGTCGCAGCAGGAATTATATCCCCTGATGCTTTTGGCAGGTATAGCGCCCATCAAACACAACCCATTCAACTAAATTGCAAACGGTTGCAGCACATAAGTGTGAGTTTCAAGGGGTTAAAAGCTAGTGGTGAATAGGCGATACAATGCCTTGTTACAGTGCCAAAAAAAATTCCTTAGCTCTAAGGGTTCATTCAGACTAACCTTGGTCTGAATGCATTCCGATCGCTCTTCAGAGACCAAGGCTACTCTGAATGAGCCCTTAGAGCTTAGGATTTTTTTTTTATTTGGCACAGAGACAAGCCTGTAGCTTGAGCGAAACTGTTGGAGCCACTGCAGAGTCAGAGCTGGCATCCATAGAGTATTGACACAATCTGTAATCTTTCCTCCAATCAGTGTGCAAGAATAAGGAAGAGTAGGAGCAATGCTGTGAAATCTAGGAGTAGTATACCGGATATAAGAGATGAAGATGTATCACTCTTACCAACTCAGAATGATGTGTCCATTTAGGAAATATATTTAGTGTTTGCTATGCAATAACTATAGTTTATTTTATGGAATATTGAATATGCTTGGGTTATTTTGTAAATATCTTTTTCAATGCTATGTGCCAGAACCATCATTTTAGTGTCCTTACAAATGAGCAAATTAAAGAATAAAATATTTCCCGTTGGAAAAAGTCAGATGAGAGCTTTTGGCCGGGAATCCCAACCGTGTGTATGCTCCATCTGACTTTTTCCAACGGGAAAAAAAAGAGAACTGGTTCTCTATTTCTCCAGTCGGGATTCCCGACGGACTTTTTGCCGTCGGAAATCCCAACCATATGTACAGGGCATAAGACTGATTAAAGAAGAAAAAATATTTTTCTTTTCAATTTTTTGTTTTTACTTTTTGTTTACAAATGACATAGAAAAAAATAAATAAAAAATTGCAAGACAATATCACCAAATATTATCCAAAAAAATAATATATGTACATTATTACTATGCTATAACTAATAATAATAATAATAATAAATAAATAATGACAAAGGTATTGACAAATAAACAGGCCCACAGTAGAAATGTAAAAATTGCTCTGATGTGCAAGGGGTTTTCATGGCTGAAAGCGGAACTGGTTAAAGAGAAGGCATGGGGGGACTTGTTCACCATATCTGTACCAGAATTCTGGCACAGGAAACATGGGCAGACTGGCAGCACCCTTTTTATTATGCTTCCTCATAATTTTTTAAGTGTGTGTGCTTCAGCCGTGCTGGAGTGGTAAATGTTGCCATTTTCGTTTTCTGCTTCAAATTTAACACAGACATACACCAAAGACCCTGCAGCGGCTAGTGAAGACGGCTGAAAAGATTATTGGCGTCTCTCTCCCCTCCATCCTGGACATTTTCCATACACGATGCTCCAGCAAAGCTACCAGTATCATAAGGGATCCTACTCATCCCTCCCACAGTCTCTTCCAGCTCTTGCCATCAGGTAGAAGGTACCGGAGTATCAAAACCAGGACTGTCAGACTGCTCAACAGTTTTTTCCCCCAGGCTGTGAGAGCCCTCAACTCCAATCCTCTTTGAAACCTCTTCTACAATCTATAAATTGTGACCAGGAACGTCTCACTTCCCCTCCTTTTTACTCTTGAATATGCACTAGACTATTTTATAAACATTTGCTGCTACAAAGACTTTTGGAAATATACAGTATATGTACAGTTACGTAGTTCCCAGATGTGTATAGGTTTATAATAATCATTTTTTTTTCTTTTAAGTTCTTCGCTGTGTTTTTATTCTTTGTATATTTATTTATAATTATGTTTAATTTGTATGTAGCACCGTGGTCCTGTAAGATACAACATTTTGTTCTACTGTGTCCTCACGTGTAGTAGGATAACAATAACCCTTTCATGACTAAGTCTATTTTTGACATTTGTTGCTTACAAGTTAAAATCTGTATTTTTTGCTAAAAAATTACTTAGAACCCCCAAACATTATATATATATATATTTTTAGCAGAGAATCTAGAGAATAAAATGGTGATTGTTGCAATATTTTATGTCACACAATATTTGTGCAGCGGTCTTTCAAACGCAACCTTTTTGGGGGAAAAGACACTTTCATGAATTAAAAAAATAAATAAACAGTAAAGTTAGCCCAATTTTTTTGTATAATGTGAAAGATGGTGTTAAGCCGATAAATAGATACCAAACATGTCACGCTTTAAAATTGAGCACACTCGTGGAATGGCGACAAACTACGGTACCTAAAAATCTCCATAGGCAAAGCTTTAAAAAAATAACGGTTATCAGGTTAGAGTTACAGAGGAGGTCTAGTGCTAGAATTATTGCTCTCGCTCTAACGATCGTGGCGATACCTCACATTTGTGATTTGAACACTCTTTACATATGCGGGCGCGACTTACGTATGCGGTATCTTTGCTGCGCGAATTTAAATTTTGTTTATTTTTTCTTATTTTTTTTATTTTTATGTATTAAAATTATTTTTAGGTATTGACAAATAAACAGGCCCACAGTAGAAATGTAAAAATTGCTCTGATGTGCAAGGGGTTTTCATGGCTAAAAAGCGGAACTGGTTAAAGAGAAGGCATGGGGGGAATTGTTCACCATATCTGTGCCAGAATTCTGGCACAGGAAACATGGGCAGACTGGCAGCACCCTTTTTATTATGCTTCCTCATAATTTTTTAAGTGTGTGTGCTTCAGCCGTGCTGGAGTGGTAAATGTTGCCATTTTCGGTTTCTGCTTCAAATTTAACACAGTCATACGCCAAATTCGAATGTACAAACTACTCCAATCTCAACCTGGTGGAGATCCTTTTGACTGTGCTATCATAGCACAATTATTGTGATTCTTTGTTTTAAATACTGTCTGTTCAGTCTCTCATTGAAAAACTGTCTACAAAGACTTCTTAAAGCGGTTGTATACCTTCATATACTACTTGCACCTACAGGTAAGCCTACATTAAGGCTTACCTGTAGGTGCTTGCAATATCTCCTTAACCTACATGGTTAAGGAGATATTTGCAGAAAATCGGGCACCGATGTCTACGGCGCATGCGTGCCGTAGACAACGGCGCAGACGCGCTGAGCGCACCGGTCTTGAATAGGAGCCTGCCAGAAAGTGCCGAAAATGTGCGCATTCGCGGGGATCGTCCTGGTTCCGCGCACATCGCTGCTCCGTCATCGCCGCTCCGGCCAGTCACAGCGCCGGAGCGGCGATACCCGGAAGTTACTCCGGGTATCATGGCGGCAGCAGAGGAGAGGAAGGAGGGTCGGTGCGGGTTCTTCGATCAAAGGTAAGTAATTGAAAATGAGCTAGTATGCTAGTCATACTAGCTCGTTATGCCTTTGCCTTGCAGGTTTTTTTTTTTGGGTATACAACCGCTTTAAAGAGGAAGTAAACCCTGATGGGTTTTACTTCCTCTTTGTTTCCCTGCAAAGGTAAAGCATAACAGGCTACTATGCGATGCATAGTAGCCCATTATGTGTCACTTACCTGAAACCGAAGCCTGCGATGTCCCCGATTTCCCTGCTGGCTGGAAGCGTCCATCTTCACCCCTCTGTCTTCTGGGGCCGCGGACTCCAGCTCTGTGACTGTCTGGAGTTGCGTGACATCACTCCCGCGCATGCGTGCGGGAGCCGCCAGTCACGGCATGACCCCATCAAGAAAAGGCACAGCGTGCCTTTTCTACAGTGTGCATGCGCCAAATACATTGGTGCATGCGAATAAGAAAACATACGGGGAATTGTAAAGGTAAAGGTTTAGGAGATATTTCCAGCACCTACAGGTAAGCCTTAATATAGTGGTGTAGGTGAAAGTGGTTGTACAGTGCAACCACTTTAATATTTGTGACTTATTTATAAATACATTTATTTTGTGATGAATATAAATTTTAATGGGCAATGTGTTTATTTGTGTTTAATATAGATAGCTATATAAATGTATATACATATACTGTATGTATAAATGTATAATATATATATAATATATATATACACACACAGTGGGTAAAATTTGTATTTAACACGTCACCATTTTTCTAGGTAAATATATTTCTAAAGGTGGTATTGACATTACATTTTTTACAACATCGGGAACAGCCCATGCAATCCATAAATACAAACATAGACTCCCTCCAGAGGTGGTTCTGGCCAGCTCAGTAGATTGCTTTACGAAAGGCCTGGATTCTTTCCTAAAGTTACATAATATTACTGGGTACTGACATTTATAGATAAAGTTGATGCAGGGAATAACAGATTGCCTCTCGGGGGATCAGGAAGGAATTTTTACCCCTGCTGGAGCAAATTGGATCGTGCTCTGCTGTTTTTTTTTTTTTTGCCTTCCCCTGGATCAACTGTGGGTATAGAATTGAGTATATAGGATTGTATTTTTTTCCCATTTTATTGGTTGAACTAGATGAACTTGTGTCTTTTTTCTCCCCTTCTTTTTTTCTTTTGTCCTATGGTTTATACATTCAGGGCCGTCTTTAATATTGATTGGACCCTGGGCAAAAAATTTCTTGGCCCCCCCCCCCCCCCATGCAATTTTGCTCTCCACCTGCTCTGGGACATACAGTAAACTGATTTTAAGTCTAGCTGATATTTATTGTATCAGATCAGGCAGGGATTGCGATTGGTTGCCAGAGGTTACAGCATATCATTACCACTTACTGACTGGTTGCTAGAGGTTACAGCACACATTAAGGCTCACTGATTGGTTGCTATAGGTTACAGCACATGATTTCTGCTTGTTGATTGGTTGCTAGAGATTACTGTATAGTAATACTGCTCACTGATTGGTTGCTAGAGGTTACAGCACATCATCTCCACTGCAGAGGGGCATGATATACATATGAATGCCACCTTTATTTACATATCAATGCCGTCGGCCACCGCTATTTACATATGACTGCTCCCCGTTATTCCCATATTAAATAAATGACTTTAAAAACCTGTCTAGTGTGTTTTTTGGTCCCAGGAAAGAACCCTGGGGCACCCCACTTTCCACTCCTGACCATTCCGAGTACTCCCCATTTATCACTACTCTCTGAACTCGTCCCTGTAACCAGTTTTCAATCCATGTACTCACCCTATGGTCCATGCCAACTGATCTTATTTTGTACAGTAAATGTTTATGGGGAACTGTGTCAAATGCTTTTGCAAAATCCATATACACCACATCTACGGGCCTTCCTTTATCTAGATGGCAGCTCACCTCCTCATAGAAGGTTAATAGATTGGTTTGGCAAGAACAATTCTTCATGAATCCATGCCGATTACTGCTAATGATACAGTTTTCTACTAAAATCTTGTATATAGTCCCTTATCATCCCCTCCAAGAGCTTGCATACAATTGATGTTAGGCTAAATGGTCTGTAATTCCCAGGGATGTATTTTGGCCCTTTTTTAAATATTGGTGCTACATTGGCTTTTCTCCAATCAGCTGTTACCATTCCAGTCAGTAGACTGTCAGTAAAAAATAGGAACAATGGTCTGGCAATTACTAAGGGCCCTCGGATGCAAGCCACCTGGTCCCAGTGACTCATTAATGTTAAGTTTTTCAAGTCTATTCCTAATTCTGTCCTCTGTTAGCCATGGGGGGGGGCTTCCTGTGATGTGTCATAAGGATAAACACTGCAGTTGTTGTGAAATATTTCCCCCCCTGCAGCATTGGGGTTGATTTACTAAAACTGGAGCACTCAGAATCTGGTGCAGCTGTGCATGGTAGCCAATCAGCATCTAACTTCAGCTTGTTCAATTAAGCTTTACCAATATAAAATGGAAGTTGATTGTTTTTTTATGCAGAACTGTATCAGATTTGGCACGCTGCAGTTTTAGTAAATCTTGTAAAGGTATATATATTTTTTTTAAATAACAAACATGTCATACTTACCTCCACTGTGCAGTTAGTTTTGCACAGAGTGGCCCCGATCCTGGTCTACTGGGGCCCCCCTCGGCGGCTGTCTGGGCTCCTCCCCGCAAGAGCTAACCCCCTTCTTAAGAAGCGTTCTCCCAAGGGGGTTAGCTTGCGGGCGCACTCCCGTGATATAGCCGCCGACTTTATCACTCGGCTCCGCCCCCCAGCGCACCGCGTCATTGATTTGACAGCAGCGGGAGCCAATGGTTGCGCTGCTATCAATCTCCAATGACGAGCCGCCTCAAGCTGGGGGAAACCATTGCGGGAACAAGCCCACTGAGTTTCATGGCTCAGGTAAGTAAAACGGGGGGGCTGGGGGGCCCGAGATTGCAAGGTGTTTTTTCACCTTAATGCATAGGATGCATTAAGGTGAAAAAACACAAAGCTTTACAACCCCTTTAATGCCAGATTTATTATAGTAACTTTTCCTAATTTCATGGGAATATAAATCATTGCATATGAGGTGTAGAAGGCGCTCCAGCTGTTGAAGTTGAAGCTTTGATTCTACACATACCTTGGATCACCGTAGCGTTGGTTTACTAAAACTGGAGAGTGCAAATTCTGGTGCAACTCTGCATAGAAATAAATCAGCTTCCAGGTTTTTTGTCAAAGCTTAATTGAACAAGTTGAAGTTAGAACTGATTGGCTACTATGCACAGCTGCACCAGATTCTGCGCTCCCCAGTTTTAGTAAATCAACCCCAGGGGCTCCCCAGGCATTCCGGTTTTAATCTGTAGCCTGCCAAAAAAAAAATTGTAAGTGGCAAAAATACTTTTCCTTGCCACCTTAGCAGCAGTATTCAGTATACTGACAAGTTTTTCCATAATCCTTTTCCCTCTAGAAATTTGGACCATTGCCACAAGTCTGCAGAGAGCCTGAGATTGCATTCAGGAAATGTCATGGGTGCAATTTTTTTTTAAATTCCATAACAACTTTATTATTACTCCACAAGATTACAGGATATTAAGGATTAAGGATATAGACAACATACGACATATGTTGAGATGTGTTTTAAATAGAAACAAATAAGAATAAAACTACTAATATAATCCAAACAGAGAAACAACTAAGCTGGTAAATTATATGCAAAGAAAAAGCGATCATTTAACAATTGGGGGAGCCAACACAGAAGACCATTATGATAACCATTACCATTTTGATAGGGTATATGTCTATTAACATGACGTTGAGTGCAACTTTTTTATCACAACACCAACCATATGTTTACAATAATGCCGCGTACAGACGATCGGACATTCCGACAACAAAACCGTGGATTTTTTTCATACGGATGTTGGCTCCAACTTGTCTTCCATACACACGGTCACAGAAATGTTGTCGGAAATTGTGAACGTCAAGAACGCAGTGACGTACAACACGTACGACGAGCCGAGAAAAATTAAGTTCAATAGCCAGTGCGGCTCTTCTGCTTGATTCCGAACATGCGATGAATTTTGTGCGTGGGAATTGTGTACACACGCTCGGAATTTCCGACAACAAGTTTTGTTGTCGGAAAATTTGAGAACCAGCTTTCAAACATTTGTTGTCGGAAATTCCGACAGCAAATGTCCGATGGAGCCTACACACAGTCAGATTTTCCGACAACAAGCTCACATCGAACATTTGTTGTCGGAAATTCAGACCGTGTGTATGCGGCATTAGAGAATTTTTAAGTACATGGGGATGTTATAAACTAAAAACCAATGTTATAAAAATGCAACTAATACAGATATAAAATAAAAAAATAAAAAACACTATAGTGCATATATCATCTACAATAAACATTATGTGTTAAATGTTCCTTCACAGCAGCAGGGTTGATTTACTAAAGGCAAATAGACTGTGCGCTTTATAAGTGCAATTGCTCCAGATCTAAGTAAATGTGGCAAAGCTTCACTTTACAAAGAATACCCAATCACATTATTATTATAATAAAAAACGTGTTAAAAACCACGCTAAGAAATATTCTGAATGAAAAATGTAAGCAGCAAACCTTCTGTGAGACATATACACAGTGAGTAAACATAAAATAGATAAAGGTCACACTATTCAATCATGTATATACAAATGTAAAAAATAGATGATTAGAACAGTTCACAAGTGATGTGAAAATAAATTCTGATGTCAGTGGCATAACTAGAAACTTCAGGGCCCCGGTGCAAGAAATCATGAAGGCAATGAAATCGGTAAAAAGTATCGCAGGAACTTTTGTCATAATCGATATGAACTATTCCATTGCCAGCAATGGGGTTCAACTTGTCACGTGATTTGGAACTGTCAAAGTCCATAAAGTCGCAGCGGTGTGACTGGGACTTAAACATGTATGTATACGGAGGAGGATGGTCCCCATCATTATTGGGGGTCAGTGTAAAGGATGGGAGGAACCGAGCGATCTGTTCTAGGCACACACCAGCAGATCTCATCTGTCACACCCCCTCAGCTCTGTGACACCAGCACAGATCGCACACAATGAAGTACGATAGGCCTGTGTGTGGCCTTTCAGTGATCTGTCACTTACCGTCCACAGGTCCCCAATGTTCCCCATCCTTTTCCCGGTCCCATACGTCCCCATAGGGGTCCTCATTGTTCCAGAGGTGCAGATGGTGCTTCCTTCCCCCACACAGGGGTGCGATCTCCCCGCACACAGACAGCCCGATCTCCATGTCCCCCCCATCTCCACCTCCTCTATACACACCAAATCGGAGCCTGGCCTCTTCTCCACATAGCGGTACGAGCACAGGCTGATGGTGGCCCGGGATCCGGAGCAGAGCTGATTGCCGTGTACGAGGTGTGCAAGGTCCGGGGAGAGCAGCCAGGTGTCCTGTACCATCCCATCATATCGTAGTGGTAGAGACATCGGCCGATCTCACCTACATAGCGCTGTACGGCCAGAACACACACCGGCTGCGGCTCCCGGATCACCAGCCTCAGACTCGGGCTCCTCTGTACACTCTGCCGGGTACGCTGGAGCCAGGAGGACGGGTCCTGCTCTGCCACGGGGTTGGAGGAGCATGACGGCCCAGAACTTCCTTCATCCAACTCGGCCAGCTGATCGTCCATGTCCCGCCATTGTCGCAGTGTGAACGCCCGCTGCGCCGCTCCTGTCTCTACATGCCCGGTGACGTTTGAAAAAGCCTGGGCCAAACACGACTAATCCTGGGAGAGCACCGCCTACAGGACATCCAGCCAATCACAACCCCATAACCTTCACTAAACGTTGGGAGAGCACCGCCTACTGAAAAACTGGCCAATCACATTACTCTCAGCTCGGAGCGAGGCGGCCCCAGTCTCTCAGCGCTGCCTTTGCCTTCTCTTAGCGGGCGAAAGCACCCGATCCCCGGAACGAACAGCGCGCACCAGGCCCAACACAGTGACATGACAGTCAGGTGGGCCCCTCACACTGGCGGGCGGCGGTCAGGCACCTCACACGGGCGGGTGACAGGCTCCCCGGACTTTGCTGGGATTACAGGGCCCAGTCGCAACAGCGACTGCTGCGACCCTGATAATTCCGACACTGCCTGATGTCAATCTCCACCACCGTAGTGATCTTAAATACTGTATCAGTGCCTCCACCAACAGCTGAAAGGCTCGCTTACCAGCTCCTATTGATCCCTCATTACAAGGGATCATTAACGCTTGTGGCTTTAGCTCAGCCAAGGCCCATCTCCAGGTCCAGATGGTCTCCCAACAAGTTTACCCCTTGGCACTGTATAAGATGTGGAGATTTCTCACTCAGGTTCCAGGTGATGCATCTCCTCGGTCCGGAGGAAACACAAAGAAACACACAGTCTTTGTGTTTCCTCTGGCTAGAGGAGATGCATCACCTGGAACCTGAGTGAGAAATCTTCACATCTTATACGGTGCCAAGGGGTGAACTTGTTGGGAGACCATCTGGACCTGGAGAAAGGCCTTGGCAAGGCTAAAGCCGCAAGCGCTAATGATCCCTTGTAATGAGGGATCAATAAGAGCTGGTAAGCGAGCCTTTCATCTGTTGGTGGAGACACTGATATTTAAGATCACTACGACGGTGGAGATTGACATCAGGATTTATTTTCATATCACTTGTGGACTGTTCTAATCATCTAATTTTTTAATTTGTATATACATAATTGAATAGCGTGACCTTTATCTATTTTATATTTTCCATTATTATTATCATCATAATACAGGATTTATATGCAAGGAAATAAAATCAATAATGCATGTTTGCTTGCAAACTATTGGATGATGGAAGTCAATAGAGCTTTCCCTCATTTCATATGCTCTGGAACAACTGCACTTACAGAGTGCACAGTCTATTCCCCTTAATAAATCAATCCCAATGTGTAATAATTAACTACCGTATTTATCGGTGTATAACACGCACTTTTTTCCCCTTAAAATCAGGGGAAAATCTTGGGTGTGTCATACGCCGATCCCTGCTGTCTGAGGGAAGAGGAGTGAGCGCCGCTGAATTGCATAGAGCCGCAATCTCCTGTGTACCCGGCGCTCTGTCATGCACAGCCACGCCTTCTGGCCCCGCATTGGGCCACTGTTCTGTCTATCATATTGAACAGGGCCAGGAGGTGTGGCTGTGAGTGACGGAGAGGCGGGTACACAGTAGATCGCGGCTCTGTGTAAATTCAGCGGCGCTCGCTCCACCTCGTCCCTCGGAGACAGCAGGGATAATCTGACACTGGCGAGGCTGCAATGATGGGAAAGGTGAGACTGCAGATGGGCACTAAACAGGCTGCATTTTTGGTAAATTTATAGGCTACAGATGGGCACTGAACAGGCTGCAATGTTGGGCAATTTAATGGCTGCAGATGGGCACTAAGCAGAGTGCATTAATGAGCTGTGACCCTAATTTTGCTTCAAAGTTCTTTATTTTCCTTAAACTTCCCTCCTAAAATTGGGGTGTGTGTTATACGCCTGTGCGTGTTATACGCCGATAAATACGGTATATATACTGTAGCTGTTCATCACAAGTCCTTCAGTGTATATATCTACCACAGAGCAAAAATATTCCTTCTTTCCAAAATTATTTTCCTCTGTGCATCATGGACATTTAATTATAGCACATTCACCAAATACATGTGACCACTTATCTCTTAGAATAGTCACATCACACCCAATGATCATAAAGTAATAGCATAGCATCTTCTGGCACCCTTCTTAGGTCACTCCAGCTAGAGCCAAATTTAGACCTTGGGAGGCCCGGGGGACTTCAGGTTTGGGGGGCTCCCTCATACATTGGTTTGGTTTGCAATCTTAATGAAAGTCACACATTTTCAAAATGCATGACACAACGTCATTCTGAGGTCATGCATGCACACACACAAACACATGCAGTCATAGCGCTGTATGTGTGGTTCATTTGAGCTGTCAGAATTTGTCAAAAAAATCCCAAAGTGTATATTAATCGGTTTATGTGAAAGTTATAGCGTCTACAAACTATGGTATATACAGTATATCACAAAAGTGAGTACACCCCACATTGTGATGGGAGTGTCATGGTCTGAGGCTGCATGAGTGCTGCCGGCACTGGGGAGCTACAGTTCATTGAGGGAACCATGAATGCCAACATGTACTGTGACGTACTGAAGCAGAGCATGATCCCTTCCTTTTGGAGACTGGGCCGCAGGGCAGTATTCCAACATGATAACGACTCCAAACACACCTCCAACACCACCACTGCCTTGCTAAAGAAGGCTGAGGGTAAAGGTGATAGGCTGGCCAAGCATGTCTCCAGACCTAAACCTATTGAGCATCTGTGGGGCATCCTCAAACGAAAGGTGGAGGAGCTCAAGGTCTCTAACATCGACAAGCTCCGTGATGTCGTCATGGAGGAGTGGAAGAGGACTCCAGTGGCAACCTGTGAAGCTCTGGTGAACTCCATGCCCAAGAGGGTTAAGGCAGTGCTGGAAAATAATGGTGGCCACATAAAATATTGACACTTTGGGCCCAATTTGGACATTTTCACTTAGGGGTGTACTCACTTTTGTTGCCAGGGGTTTAGACATTAATGGCTGTGTGTTGAGTTATTTTGAGGGGACAGCAAATTCACACTGTTATACAAGCCGTACACTCCCTACTTTACATTGTAGCAAAGTGTAATTTCTTCAGTGTTGTCACATGAAAAGTTAGAATAAAATATTTACAAAAATGTGAGGGGTGTGCTCACTTTTGTGAGATACTGTGTGTACAAAATGTTCGGCATTATGTCTTCTGACAAAATGCTGAGTGCTACATGAGGAGACATGAAGATGCAATAGGTAGGACATGCTATCAGTCTACTTACTTGGGCCATTGAAACACCATAAGCCAGTTAGTTCATCATATTTTTTCCTGGTCAGCTTGGCATGAACCCTGACGGTTCCCTGGGAAATTATGTCCAAAAGCCAGTTAGATCACGTTTGGGTGCAGGTTCCACTCAAATATATTTTAATTTTGAATGTCAATTCTTCTAACAAAAAGTGAAGAGTAATGTACTGACAGGTGTCCCTGACAGACACAGATAATTTTTGGGATTTGTAAGGCAAAGGGCATACTATGTAGCTATGATACTGTATAGTGCAGCTCAGTTAAGATCTCCACCAATTGTAATTGGGTAATTGTATACTCGACAATCAAGTTGTGCATGATTGCTAAGTGCCACTATCAGTCTGAATAATGATCATGTCATTCTGATCAGATTCTTTCATATGCTGCTGTTGCAGCTGCCAGGGTCTCTGGTTACGGGGATAAAATCGAAAACGATGCTTTAAAGAAAATGGAAAGAGTAAAGATTAAGCTTACATTTTTATCTGATGAAGACAATTAATGTCTCAAAGAAATTCAGAAGTGCTGATTTTCAGGTTTAGAAAAAAAAAAGGAAAAGCCACTTACAGGAAATCCAGGTCTGATATTAAGGAGGGAAACATGGAATATGGGCACTTGAAGCAGACGGACTAGGAAATCAGCTTTGGATTAACTCCTCTGTCTACTGTAGGGCTTGATTTTGATGCTTGCACATTGCTGAGAAGACTGTAATTCGAAGGCAGACTCAAGCAGTGAGGGGAATAACCTGACATTTTTACCTAGGTGGCCGAGAATCTTTTTTTCGGAAACTGCTGCCTGGATCACAGTATGATTTCTTAATTATGGTGCTTGACCAATGACTGACAAGAGCATTAAGTCTACATTTTACAATTCTTTAAATAAGTTATAACCACCAAACAGATCTACTGTGTAATGATGTAGCCAAAAAAAGGTTTGGAAAAAGTTTGACTTTAGACTTTATTAATCCAGAATGCGTTTCACAAAAATATTAATAATGTCATGGGTTCTATGTCCACAATCTGCCTTTAATTTAACTTGAGAATCAGTCAGGGTTTTAACAGAATTTTTTATTTTATTTTTTACATTAATTTTTTCTTCTTTTAAATTAGGTAGTTAATGCAGTATAACATTTACAATTTCAGAGCTCAGTCAAAATTGCAATCTACAGTAATACAGTTGTGAAGCATTATATGCCATGCTATGGAATAAAAAAAGCAATATAAAAAAAGAAATTCTAACATAGTTTAACTTTGTAGGGTAAATAATAATCCAAAAGCTATTTAAATTTATTTTTTTTTTTTAACTTTAATTCTTTATTGAAACTAGAAATGTGCATTGCCAAAAAATGTATTCGTTTTAGTTTTATTCTTTTTTTTTGGGGGGTCATTCATTATGATTGCAATTCGTAAATTAGAAAACTCGTAAATTCAAAAATCCAAAAAAATATAAAACTAACTAATAATAACTAACTATTAAATTATAGGTATTGGAATTTCCTTTCAAATTTGGCTTTTAGTGAACATAACGAATACGCATTTATCCGAAGTTATGAATTATCCAAAATAACGAATGCCGCATCTAAACAAATGTAACGGAACAAATTAATAATAAATAATGATACTAATAATAAAGTTTTTATTATTATTGCTATTTATTATTATTAATTAGTTACGTTCCATTTGTTTAGATATGGCATTCGTTATTACGGATAATTCGTAACTTCAGATTAATTCGTATTCGTTACGATCACTAAAAGCCAAATTTGAAAGAAAATTCCAATACCTAGGCCTTTTTTTCAGGGGAAACATGGTGGAACTCAGTTCCACCACCTCTGGCTCAGACCCTTAGGTGCCTGCTCACCACAATCACTTGTAAACACAGAAGTGACAGCTCTGTACTCTGTATGTAATGCAATCCAGGTATTTCATGCCCCTTTAAGACCCTGCTACTGTTTTCGTGAATTTTGACTGAACACACCCACTATTTGATGTGATTTGGAGGGTGTGTGTAGGAGGAGGGGTTTTGTGGGGCCGTGATTAAGTTCCAGCACCTATTTTTTGAGAAAAAAAGCCCTGCCAATACCTATAATTTAATAGTTAGTAATAGTTATTAGTTACCGTATATTCTCGAGTATAAGCCGACCCGAATATAAGGCGAGGCACCTAATTTTACCACACAAAACTGGGAAAACGTATTGACACGAATGTAAGCCTAGGGTACACAATCTGCAGCCTCACTGTGCCCATCTTCGGCCTCACTGTGCCCATCTTCAGCCTCACTGTGCCCATTTGCAGCTTCACTGTGCCCATTTGCAGCTTCACTGTGCCCATTTGTAGCCTCACTGTGCCCATTTGCAGCCTCACTGTGCCCATCTGCAGCCTCACCTTGTTTACGGTCTTCCGCTGTCATGCAACTGTTCGGCGGTGTTCTGTCAAACAGTGGCCATCCACTGTAAGAAAGCCCGGCCTCCTCCTCATCTGTGATAGACAGAACACTGATTCCGTTTCCTAGCATTCTATCAGTGTTCCGTCTATCACGGACGAGGAGGAAGCGGGGCTTTGTTACAGTGGAAGGCCGCTGTTTGACAGAACACTGCCGAACAGTTGCATGACACAGCGGGAGACGTCACTCGAGTATAAGCCAAGGGGGGGCTTTTTCAGCATAAAAAAATGTGCTGAAAAAGTCTGCTTATACTCGAGTATATACGGTAGTTATTATTTCACATTTTTAGGTTTTCGGATTTTCAAATTTCGAATTTCCGAATTTAGGAATATTCAGAAAAGTTTGTGAAACGTGTTTTGGTTAATTCGGATATTTCCAAATTAACGAATTTGTCCAAATTCGTTAAAAAAACGAAAGAGTTAAATTAGTTTTTTTGTATCATGTGAAAGATGATGTTACGCAGAGTAAATAGATACCTAACATATCATGCTTTAAAATTTGTGGCGACAAACTATGGTACTTAAAAATCTCCATAGGCGATGCTTTAAAAAATAGGATTTTTTGTACTCACTGTAAAATCCTTTTCTCTGACATCCATGGACTGACACGGTGTCTCTTTACACTTTCCACGTGGGTTATGTCCCTGCTTGCAGGAGAAGACCTAGGCAGAATGTCAGATGTTATACATACATTCTAAAAGCCAGAGCTGAACAGCCCCACCCAGGGGGCGGTCCCTCCGGACATAACCCTCCCACTGCAGTCAGCAGACCTCAGTTCATACCAAAGCAGTACAAACATAAAAGGACTGACACGGTGTCTCTTTACACTTTACACGTGAGATGTCCCAAAGCAGTGTCAAGAGGGATGGGAGCAGTATAAATGGAAAAACCAAAAAACTTCACTCCAAAGAAGGCAGAGCTCCTCAACGGAGGAGTTGCAATTTTAAGCAGCGGCCTGCAGCACCCTGCGGCCGAAGGAAGCATCCGAAGATGCAGCCACATCAACCTTATAAAACTTAGAAAAGGTATGAACGGACGACCAGGTCACCACCTTGCACAACCGACGCTTGATGTCGGAAAGCCCAATAAGCACCAATTGCCCTGGTAGAATGCGCCGTAACCGGCAAGAGAGGCGCCCGCCCCTTGAGAGCATAGGCTTGAATGATGGTTTGTCCGATCCACCTAGAAATGGTGGCAGACGAGCCGCTTGGCCCTGTTTTGGACCAGAGACAGTCACAAACAGTGAGTCAGACTTCTGAATAGAAACAGTAGCAGACAGGTACACCCGCAAAGCTCGTACCACATCCAATGCGTGAAGCGCAAACTCTCTGGGATGCGATGGGTGAGGACACAAGGACGGGAGGACAATGTCCTCATTTAGGTGAAAGGCCGAGACCACCCTTGGCCAAAAGAAGGACGCGGACGCAACACCGCCTTATCCTTAAGGATGACTAAATATGGCGACTTGCAGGACAAGACTGCTAACTCAGACACTCGTCTAACAGAAGTGAATGCCACTAACAAGGCCACCTTCTGAGACAAAATCAAGAGGGGAATATCCCTGATAATCCCAAAAGGAGGTTCCTGGAGGACCGAGAGCACCAAATTCAGATCCCACGGTGGGAGAGGAGGCTAGACAGGAGGGAGCACATGGCGAACCCCCAACACAAGATGCTAACCAAGAAATGACTCGCTAGAGGTCGCTGAAAGAAGACGGCCAAGGCCGGAATCTGATCCTTAAATGGTACTCAAAGCCAGCTTTTGGGTCACTCCACGCTGCGGAAGACGCAGGATTCTAGGGACGGAATACATCCGAGGACGCCAGTCCAGCTCTTCGCACATTGCGATGTAAGCTTACCATGTATGGTGAAAGATCTTTCTGGAGAAGACTTCCGTGCCCTAAACATGGTTAAAATGACCGAGTCCGAGAGACCTGGGTCCTTCAACACCTGGCTTGTAACAGCCATGCCCTTAAAGCTGGAGACTGTAAAGCCGGATGAAATATATGACCTTGAGACAGAAGGTCCTCCCTTATTGGCAACCGCCAGGGAACGTCCGCGACGAGACGTACCAGATCAGCGTACCAGTGACGCCGAGGCCAATCCGGAGCAATTAGGATCACCGGAGTTCCCTCGGTCGCCACCCTGCGCGGCAGACGAGGGAGCAGCTGCAGCGGAGGATAAACGTATATCAGATGATAAGGACCCCATGGGGCCGCCAACGTATTCGAGGCATCCGCCAAAGGATCCCTAGATCTGGCCACAAACCTCGACACCTTGCAATTGAGTCGAGAGGCCATCGGTCCACATCCGGCGTGCCCCACCGTCGGCAAAGGAGCTGAAATATGCAAGGACCACTCTCCGTGGTCCAGCGTTGGGCGACTCAGATAGTCCGCCTGTCCATTGTCTATGCCCGGAATGTAAATGGCCTACAGAGCCGGCACGTTTTCGTGGTTAACATATGCCACCGCCGTGGCGGTGTCAGACTGGATCCTGATGGAGCGGCCCTGTAATCTCTCTGATCCCGAGGAGGGGCACCGTCCGATTGCCCGTAATTTCCAGAACAGCGATTGGTAAACGGGCTTCGTCCGGAGTCCAAAGCCCTTGGGCCGACAGGACTCCCCAGACTCCACCCCAGCCCGCCAGGCTGGCGTCCATCGTGAGTACCGCCCATCGGACGGGGAGGAACGACTTTCCGGACCGAAGAGCCGAGGATCTCAACCACTATGTCAGGGACGCCCTGACCAAGTGATTCACCTGGACCTGAAGATCCAAGGACAACGGGGATTTGTCCCAAGTGGGCAAGATCTCCTTCTGCAATGCCCTGGTGTGTGATTGGGCATACGGAACGGCCGCGAAGGAGGCCACCACGAGTCCCGGGACTCCTATGCAAAAACGGATTGACGATAATTTTCGGGACGACAGCACCCGCACTGCAGACTGAGAGTCAGCAACTTCTCCGGAGGTAGGATACCTTTGCCTCCAAGGAGTCCAGAATCAGACCTAGATACTCCAGACACTGAGTCGGGACCAGGACTGACACCCGAATGTTCAGGAACCACCCAAAGTCCCCGAGGGTCTGATTGACTATAGTCACTTCTAAGTCTGAGACACTTACTGGTCTTAGCATAAGATCGTCCAGATAGCCCATGACAGCAATGCCTCGCTGTATCAGAAGGGCTAGAACCGGAGCAAGCACCTTGGTGAACACCCTTGGTGCCGAGGCTAGGCCGAAGGGAAGAGCCACAAATAAATAGTGGACTTCGCTGATCGCAAAGCGCAGAAACTTCTGGTGACTTGCGCAGATCGGAACATGCAAGTAGGCGTACTTGAGTCCAAGGACGCCAGAAAAAACTCCCCTCGACGGAGTGTATTGATCACCTGCGAATGGATTCCATGCGGAACTTTTGCACCTTCACCAAGGCCTACAGGGCCTTGAGGTTCAAGAAAGGCCGAACCCTGTCCCATTTTTGGGGCGACAAACAGATTCGAGTAGAATCCCAGAAAACTCTCCTGTGACGGAACCGGCACAATCACTCCGGACCTGATCAAATCCTGTACAGCCCCCAAGAGGGCTGCCCGACGGGTAGGAAGGAGAGGAAGATTCGAGGGAAGGAATCTGTCTGGGGGCCAGGATGGGAATACCATCCTGTATCCTGAGGTGACCACCTTGCACACCCACCGGTCGGAGATTCGGGAAGTCCACCGATCCGTGACCTGCGAAGTCGTCCCCCCACCCCAGAGTCGGGCGGAGGCAAGACTTCACGCGGAGGCAGGCTTGTGAGCCGCTTGTTTGGCTTACGCACCAGAGGCACTTGTGCCCACCAGCCCCACTGCCATCAGTCTGAGAGGGTCTACCCATGGACTCCGACTGATGAAAAAGACCCCTTTTTTGCTGGAAAGGAAGGACCCTGTTTGCGGCGGGCCTCCTTACCCTGCTAGTATAAGGAAGAAGAGTGCTTTTACCTCCCGTGACATCCTTGACGATGTCATCCAGGGCAGCACCGAAAGGTCTACCAACTTTAATGGTAGATCCGTCAGGAGTTTCATAGAGGCTAGGTCAGCAGACCAGCATTTCAACCAGTTAAGACGACGCAATACCACCGCCGAGACAGAGGCCCTGGATATTAAAGGGGCCGCGTCCAACGTGGCGTCGCACACATAAAACCAGGCCCTGCACCAGTTGGTGGGCCAGAGCAACTGTGTCTGGAGGAAGATTATGCTCCTGTACAGCTAGGTGCAACATTTTTGCCCAACCTGTAAGTGTCTGAGACACAAGGGTTGCCGCTACCACAGGCCGTAGGGCGGGTCCCAACAAGGCAAAACATGGCTCTGCTCACCACTTCTGACCTCCTGTCAGTGGGGTCCTCAAACGTAGGAGTCCCCTCCATCGGGAGAGTGATGGCCTTGTTTAAGCCGGGCGACTGGAGGGTCAACCACTGGGGGAGAAGCCCACTTTTTAAGTAGGGCATTCCAAAGGGGCATCTGATAGACAACAGGGACCATAAAAATCTTCTGCGGCTTTTCCCAGACCTTATCAATGAGCTAGTCAAAGAAAGTTACATATGGAAAAACCTCTTTAGAAGGCCTGGCCTTAAAAGAACCAAAGGAGACTGAATTCGCCTGAGGTCCTGCATCCGCAGCATTTAGCTTGAGAGTGTCCCTCACCGCAGTCATGAGTACACCAACAAGCGCCCTGTCATTTACTGACACAGAACTGGAGTCTTCCTCATAAGGAATGTCCTGTTCAACACCATAAAACATATTCAGAACTAGGGTCCTGAGCGGTAGTGGCCAGGCCCATATCTGAATCAGCGCACACCCCTTGTGTAGATAAAGTGGGGAGAGGGCACCTTTTTTGCTCCCTTGCGCTCGCACACCACTCCCATCCTGGTCAGAAATGATTCCAGGACTGCCCACAACAGGTCCATAGGGACCGCAGGTGCTGAAGCACTGCCTGTTGCCACTGACATGTTAGGGGAAGCTGGTGACACAGACTCCATATTGTCCCCCTCTGAGACTCCTCAGATAAAATGTCCACCCACAGGCTGTGCTGACTGAGGAGGGGGCGCCCAGGGGACTCACCAAACCGGATCAGGGACCGCTCAGTTCCGCTGTCTGTGTCCCCCTCTTACCGCGCTGTGTCAGCGCTGGTGAGCTGTGAGGAGACTGTGAGGAGATTTGCGCTGTTACAGCAGCGCTAGAGGCCAAAACTAGTGCTAAAAAAAGCATGCGGGCTACAAGAAAATGGCCGCCGCACTTCACTGAGGCGATCCGCGGCAAGATGGCTGCCAATCTACAGTAATACAGTTGTGAAGCATTATATGCCATGCTATGGAATAAAAAAAGCAATATAAAAAAATAAATTCTAACATAGTTTAACTTTGTAGGGTAAATAATAATCCAAAAGCTATTTAAATTATTTTTTTTTTTTTAACTTTAATTCTTTATTGAAACTAGAAATGTGCATTGCCAAAAAATGTATTCGTTTTAGTTTTATTCTTTTTTTTTGGGGGGTCATTCATTATGATTGCAATTCGTAAATTAGAAAACTCGTAAATTCAAAAATCCAAAAAAATATAAAACTAACTAATAATAACTAACTATTAAATTATAGGTATTGGAATTTCCTTTCAAATTTGGCTTTTAGTGAACATAACGAATACGCATTTATCCGAAGTTATGAATTATCCAAAATAACGAATGCCGCATCTAAACAAATGTAACGGAACAAATTAATAATAAATAATGATACTAATAATAAAGTTTTTATTATTATTGCTATTTATTATTATTAATTAGTTACGTTCCATTTGTTTAGATATGGCATTCGTTATTACGGATAATTCGTAACTTCAGATTAATTCGTATTCGTTACGATCACTAAAAGCCAAATTTGAAAGAAAATTCCAATACCTAGGCCTTTTTTTCAGGGGAAACATGGTGGAACTCAGTTCCACCACCTCTGGCTCAGACCCTTAGGTGCCTGCTCACCACAATCACTTGTAAACACAGAAGTGACAGCTCTGTACTCTGTATGTAATGCAATCCAGGTATTTCATGCCCCTTTAAGACCCTGCTACTGTTTTCGTGAATTTTGACTGAACACACCCACTATTTGATGTGATTTGGAGGGTGTGTGTAGGAGGAGGGGTTTTGTGGGGCCGTGATTAAGTTCCAGCACCTATTTTTTGAGAAAAAAAGCCCTGCCAATACCTATAATTTAATAGTTAGTAATAGTTATTAGTTACCGTATATTCTCGAGTATAAGCCGACCCGAATATAAGGCGAGGCACCTAATTTTACCACACAAAACTGGGAAAACGTATTGACTCGAATGTAAGCCTAGGGTACACAATCTGCAGCCTCACTGTGCCCATCTTCGGCCTCACTGTGCCCATCTTCAGCCTCACTGTGCCCATTTGCAGCTTCACTGTGCCCATTTGCAGCTTCACTGTGCCCATTTGTAGCCTCACTGTGCCCATTTGCAGCCTCACTGTGCCCATCTGCAGCCTCACCTTGTTTACGGTCTTCCGCTGTCATGCAACTGTTCGGCGGTGTTCTGTCAAACAGTGGCCATCCACTGTAAGAAAGCCCGGCCTCCTCCTCATCCGTGATAGACAGAACACTGATTCCGTTTCCTAGCATTCTATCAGTGTTCCGTCTATCACGGATGAGGAGGAAGCGGGGCTTTGTTACAGTGGAAGGCCGCTGTTTGACAGAACACTGCCGAACAGTTGCATGACACAGCGGGAGACGTCACTCGAGTATAAGCCAAGGGGGGGCTTTTTCAGCATAAAAAAATGTGCTGAAAAGTCTGCTTATACTCGAGTATATACGGTAGTTATTATTTCACATTTTTAGGTTTTCGGATTTTCAAATTTCGAATTTCCGAATTTAGGAATATTCAGAAAAGTTTGTGAAACGTGTTTTGGTTAATTCGGATATTTCCAAATTAACAAATTTGTCCAAATTCGTTAAAAAAACGAAAGAGTTAAATTAGTTTTTTTGTATCATGTGAAAGATGATGTTACGCAGAGTAAATAGATACCTAACATATCATGCTTTAAAATTTGTGGTGACAAACTACGGTACTTAAAAATCTCCATAGGTGATGCTTTAAAAAATAGGATTTTTTGTACTCACCGTAAAATCCTTTTCTCTGACATCCATGGACTGACACGGTGTCTCTTTACACTTTACACGTGGGTTATGTCCCTGCTTGCAGGAGAAGACCTAGGCAGAATGTCAGATGTTATACATACATTCTAAAAGCCAGAGCTGAACAGCCCCACCCAGGGGGCGGTTCCTCCGGACATAACCCTCCCACTGCAGTCAGCAGACCTCAGTTCGTACCAAAGCAGTACAAACATAAAAGGACTGACACGGTGTCTCTTTACACTTTACACGTGAGATGTCCCAAAGCAGTGTCAAGAGGGATGGGAGCAGTATAAATGGAAAAACCAAAAAACTTCACTCCAAAGAAGGCAGAGCTCCTCAACGGAGGAGTTGCAATTTTAAGCAGCGGCCTGCAGCACCCTGCGGCCGAAGGAAGCATCCGAAGATGCAGCCACATCAACCTTATAAAACTTAGAAAAGGTATGAACGGACGACCAGGTCACCACCTTGCACAACCGACGCTTGATGTCGGAAAGCCCAATAAGCACCAATTGCCCTGGTAGAATGCGCCGTAACCGGCAAGAGAGGCGCCCGCCCCTTGAGAGCATAGGCTTGAATGACGGTTTGTCCGATCCACCTAGAAATGGTGGCAGACGAGCCGCTTGGCCCTGTTTTGGACCAGAGACAGTCACAAACAGTGAGTCAGACTTCTGAATAGAAACAGTAGCAGACAGGTACACCCGCAAAGCTCGTACCACATCCAATGCGTGAAGCGCAAACTCTCTGGGATGCGATGGGTGAGGACACAAGGACGGGAGGACAATGTCCTCATTTAGGTGAAAGGCCGAGACCACCCTTGGCCAAAAGAAGGACGCGGACGCAACACCGCCTTATCCTTAAGGATGACTAAATATGGCGACTTGCAGGACAAGACTGCTAACTCAGACACTCGTCTAACAGAAGTGAATGCCACTAACAAGGCCACCTTCTGAGACAAAGTCAAGAGGGGAATATCCCTGATAATCCCAAAAGGAGGTTCCTGGAGGACCGAGAGCACCAAATTCAGATCCCACGGTGGGAGAGGAGGCTAGACAGGAGGGAGCACATGGCGAACCCCCAACACAAGGTGCTAACCAAGAAATGACTCGCTAGAGGTCGCTGAAAGAAGACGGCCAAGGCCGGAATCTGATCCTTAAATGGTACTCAAAGCCAGCTTTTGGGTCACTCCACGCTGCGGAAGACGCAGGATTCTAGGGACGGAATACATCCGAGGACAGCTCTTCGCACATTGCGATGTAAGCTTACCATGTATGGTGAAAGATCTTTCTGGAGAAGACTTCCGTGCCCTAAACATGGTTAAAATGACCGAGTCCGAGAGACCTGGGTCCTTCAACACCTGGCTTGTAACAGCCATGCCCTTAAAGCTGGAGACTGTAAAGCCGGATGAAATATATGACCTTGAGACAGAAGGTCCTCCCTTATTGGCAACCGCCAGGGAACGTCCGCGACGAGACGTACCAGATCAGCGTACCAGTGACGCCGAGGCCAATCCGGAGCAATTAGGATCACCGGAGTTCCCTCGGTCGCCACCCTGCGCGGCAGACGAGGGAGCAGCTGCAGCGGAGGATAAACGTATATCAGATGATAAGGACCCCATGGGGCCGCCAACGTATTCGAGGCATCCGCCAAAGGATCCCTAGATCTGGCCACAAACCTCGACACCTTGCAATTGAGTCGAGAGGCCATCGGTCCACATCCGGCGTGCCCCACCGTCGGCAAAGGAGCTGAAATATGCAAGGACCACTCTCCGTGGTCCAGCGTTGGGCGACTCAGATAGTCCGCCTGTCCATTGTCTATGCCCGGAATGTAAATGGCCTACAGAGCCGGCACGTTTTCGTGGTTAACATATGCCACCGCCGTGGCGGTGTCAGACTGGATCCTGATGGAGCGGCCCTGTAATCTCTCTGATCCCGAGGAGGGGCACCGTCCGATTGCCCGTAATTTCCAGAACAGCGATTGGTAAACGGGCTTCGTCCGGAGTCCAAAGCCCTTGGGCCGACAGGACTCCCCAGACTCCACCCCAGCCCGCCAGGCTGGCGTCCATCGTGAGTACCGCCCATCGGACGGGGAGGAACGACTTTCCGGACCGAAGAGCCGAGGATCTCAACCACTATGTCAGGGACGCCCTGACCAAGTGATTCACCTGGACCTGAAGATCCAAGGACAACGGGGATTTGTCCCAAGTGGGCAAGATCTCCTTCTGCAATGCCCTGGTGTGTGATTGGGCATACGGAACGGCCGCAAAGGAGGCCACCACGAGTCCCGGGACTCCTATGCAAAAACGGATTGACGATAATTTTCGGGACGACAGCACCCGCACTGCAGACTGAGAGTCAGCAACTTCTCCGGAGGTAGGATACCTTTGCCTCCAAGGAGTCCAGAATCAGACCTAGATACTCCAGACACTGAGTCGGGACCAGGACTGACACCCGAATGTTCAGGAACCACCCAAAGTCCCCGAGGGTCTGATTGACTATAGTCACTTCTAAGTCTGAGACACTTACTGGTCTTAGCATAAGATCGTCCAGATAGCCCATGACAGCAATGCCTCGCTGTATCAGAAGGGCTAGAACCGGAGCAAGCACCTTGGTGAACACCCTTGGTGCCGAGGCTAGGCCGAAGGGAAGAGCCACAAATCAATAGTGGACTTCGCTGATCGCAAAGCGCAGAAACTTCTGGTGACTTGCGCAGATCGGAACATGCAAGTAGGCGTACTTGAGTCCAAGGACGCCAGAAAAAACTCCCCTCGACGGAGTGTATTGATCACCTGCGAATGGATTCCATGCGGAACTTTTGCACCTTCACCAAGGCCTACAGGGCCTTGAGGTTCAAGAAAGGCCGAACCCTGTCCCATTTTTGGGGCGACAAACAGATTCGAGTAGAATCCCAGAAAACTCTCCTGTGACGGAACCGGCACAATCACTCCGGACCTGATCAAATCCTGTACAGCCCCAAGAGGGCTGCCCGACGGGTAGGAAGGAGAGGAAGATTCGAGGGAAGGAATCTGTCTGGGGGCCAGGATGGGAATACCATCCTGTATCCTGAGGTGACCACCTTGCACACCCACCGGTCGGAGATTCGGGAAGTCCACCGATCCGTGACCTGCGAAGTCGTCCCCCCACCCCAGAGTCGGGCAGAGGCAAGACTTCACGCGGAGGCAGGCTTGTGAGCCGCTTGTTTGGCTTACGCACCAGAGGCACTTGTGCCCACCAGCCCCACTGCCATCAGTCTGAGAGGGTCTACCCATGGACTCCGACTGACGAAAAAGACCCCTTTTTTGCTGGAAAGGAAGGACCCTGTTTGCGGCGGGCCTCCTTACCCTGCTAGTATAAGGAAGAAGAGTGCTTTTACCTCCCGTGACATCCTTGACGATGTCATCCAGGGCAGCACCGAAAGGTCTACCAACTTTAATGGTAGATCCGTCAGGAGTTTCATAGAGGCTAGGTCAGCAGACCAGCATTTCAACCAGTTAAGACGACGCAATACCACCGCCGAGACAGAGGCCCTGGATATTAAAGGGGCCGCGTCCAACGTGGCGTCGCACACATAAAACCAGGCCCTGCACCAGTTGGTGGGCCAGAGCAACTGTGTCTGGAGGAAGATTATGCTCCTGTACAGCTAGGTGCAACATTTTTGCCCAACCTGTAAGTGTCTGAGACACAAGGGTTGCCGCTACCACAGGCCGTAGGGCGGGTCCCAACAAGGCAAAACATGGCTCTGCTCACCACTTCTGACCTCCTGTCAGTGGGGTCCTCAAACGTAGGAGTCCCCTCCATCGGGAGAGTGATGGCCTTGTTTAAGCCGGGCGACTGGAGGGTCGACCACTGGGGGAGAAGCCCACTTTTTAAGTAGGGCATTCCAAAGGGGCATCTGATAGACAACAGGGACCATAAAAATCTTCTGCGGCTTTTCCCAGACCTTATCAATGAGCTAGTCAAAGAAAGTTACATATGGAAAAACCTCTTTAGAAGGCCTGGCCTTAAAAGAACCAAAGGAGACTGAATTCGCCTGAGGTCCTGCATCCGCAGCATTTAGCTTGAGAGTGTCCCTCACCGCAGTCATGAGTACACCAACAAGCGCCCTGTCATTTACTGACACAGAACTGAAGTCTTTCCCATAGGGACCGCAGGTGCTGAAGCACTGCCTGTTGCCACTGACATGTTAGGGGAAGCTGGTGACACAGACTCCATATTGTCCCCCTCTGAGACTCCTCAGATAAAATGTCCACCCACAGGCTGTGCTGACTGAGGAGGGGGCGCCCAGGGGACTCACCAAACCGGATCAGGGACCGCTCAGTTCCGCTGTCTGTGTCCCCCTCTTACCGCGCTGTGTCAGCGCTGGTGAGCTGTGAGGAGACTGTGAGGAGATTTGCGCTGTTACAGCAGCGCTAGAGGCCAAAACTAGTGCTAAAAAAAGCACGCGGGCTACAAGAAAATGGCCGCCGCACTTCACTGAGGCGATCCGCGGCAAGATGGCTGCCATGACGCAGATAAAGTGAAACAGCACACACACTCAGGCCCCAAAAAAACACACAAAAAGGCCCCAAAGCATATAATGCAGACCAGCATGAGTCCCCCAAGAACAGTGTGACCCCCAAGCACCCCACACAGCCTGCGCCAGTAATGGTGACAGAGAGTGACAATAAAATACAGGGGGAGACAGGGAAAATCCCCCACAGAGAAACACACAGCCTTTTGTACTCACCTACAGGCAGGAGAGACTACTTACCCGTCCCCTGAGGGACCCACTGGTGTGTTTCTGACAGGACTATCACAGTGCAGTACTGAGTAGCTGTCGGCCCGGTCCACCGCAAAAGATACAGTCAGTCAGGAGCTGTTCAGTCTTGAGAGGACCGTGGGAGCATGAAAGCAAACCCGGCCAACCCTGGAGTCATGGGGCATGTCGTGAACTGAGTCTCATGCACACAAGGCGAGGATCAGCACGCTCGATGGTCGGACAGGGAAGACTACGAGGATATCTTGTACCCAACCTGTTGCCCAGCCGACAGTTGATAGAAGATTCTCAAAAATAAAATAAAAAATAATTCCAAAAAGGAACAAAAAATAGGTCAGGAGACTGGCTCCTGAGAGAGCCATGTCTTCTCCTTCTGCTAGGCAGAAAAAAACTGAGGTCTGCTGACTGTAGTGGGAGGGTTATGTCCGGAGGGACCGCCCCCTGGGTGGGGCTGTTCAGCTCTGGCTTTTAGAATGTATGTATAACATCTGCCATTCTGCCTAGGTCTTCTCCTGCAAGCAGGGACATAACCCACGTGTAAAGTGTAAAGAGACACCGTGTCAGTCCATGGATGGTAAGAGAAATATCTACAGGTTACCAGTTTAGAGTTACAGAGGTCTTGCTCTAAAATGATTTCTCTCACTCTATCGATCGTGCAATACATCACATGTGTGATTTGAACATTTGAACATTGTTTACATTTGCGGGTGCGATTTACATAGGTGTTCGCTTCTGTGCGCAAGCACAGAGGGATGGGGCATTTAATTTTTATTTATTTATTTATTCTATTTTATTTTAATTTTTTTTACACTGTAAATTTTTTTTACACTGTCCCTTTAATGTATTTATTTTTGATCACTTTTATTGCTGTCACAAGGAATGTAAACATCCCTTGTGATGGTAATAGTCAGTGACAGGTACTCTTTATGGAGGGATCTTGGATCTATAAGACCCTAAATATCTCCTTTGCACTTAAAAGCATTCAAAACGCCAAGTTTGGCTGTTTTGAATACTGTAATTTTTTTTAATTTGGCGCCGTTAAGGCTTCCGTTACTAGATCGGAGACCCGATCAAAAGCTGATTCCAGCATTGATCGGGTCTCCGGCCAGCCGGCGAACGTGCCAGCTGGTCGCTCGGGCCCCCCGGTGGGATCAAAGAGCCCATGTGAGCAGCAGAAGGTGGTGGGAGGGGGGTACGTCCTCTCCCGCTGCTTGTGATAACAATCGATGTGGCACTCAATCGTTATCATAAGAAAGCCAACCGCCGGCTCTAAAAAACGGTACTGGGGTGATGCGTAGAGCTGCAGGCATCACCCAATAACAACCCCTTGAAGCCAAGACCGCATATTTGCGTTACGTCGGCGTGAAGGGAAAAACCAGCACTGAAGATAAACCACGCAATAGGTGATCATTAATGTTGGACAGCCTGCACCCCTCCTTCTTCGTCAATCAACTCAACGATGACACATTGCTTCTGCTTGGAATCTATTATTTACCTGCAATGAGAACGAAGAGGGTTAAAAAAAACAGAACAAAATAATAATAAAAAAATAATAATAGGAACATATAGAAAAAAATTATTCAAGTGTCCTGTGTTGCAAGCTGTGACACTTTCAGGTGTATTCACTTTACCCCAACCTAACACTTAAAAATTCATCAATTAAATGCAGTCCATACATATACAGACTTTTACAGTAAACTGTCCAACACCAGTGGCGGCCCGTCCATAGGGGGCGCCCGGGCGCCGCCCCCCCTCCTGTGGTCACCAAAAAAAAAAAAAAAACGGGCCCTTTAATAGTTTTTTTTTTCTTTTTTTTTTAATGTCTTTTTTTTTTACACATGGCGGCGCGACCATAGTGGGCGCAGAAGTGCCGCTACCGCTAGCTTCTGCGCCCGACCGTCACTCACAACAATACATAGGTTCATGCATTGCATGAACCTATGTATTGCTGCCGCCCACTATTCAGATGGCCGGCCCCTTGAGAGCCGGCCATCTGAATAACAGCGTCTGATTGGCCTTTAGAAGTGCCTATCAGAGCCAGCGGCTCTGATAGGCTTCCCGACTACAGCCTGAGGGCTGTAATCGGCTTCTAAATATCTAATGAGAGGACGCACAGGGGGTGCGGTCCCTGGCCAATCAGGTTCACCGGGTCTGGTTACCGGTAACCTGATTGGCTGAAGTGACATCGAGGGCGGGAGAAGACATCGAGGACGGAAGAAGGACGGCGCTGACTCGAGGAAGGTAAGTGCAGGGCTGGGGGGAAAAACTGGCTGTATATGGGGGACAAACCGACTTCATTTGGGGGAAAAACTGGCTGTATTATGGGGGAGAAACTGGCTGTATATTGGGGGAGAAACTGGCTGTATATTGGGGGAGAAACTGGCTGTATATTGGGGGAGAAACTGGCTGTATTATGGGGGAGAAACTGGCTGTATATTGGGGGAGAAACTGGCTGTATATTGGGGGAGAAACTGGCTGTATTATTGGGGGACAAACTGGCTGTATTATTGGGGGACAATCTGGCTGTATTATTGGGGGACAAACTGGCTGTATATTGGGGGACAAACTGGCTGTATATTGGGGACAAACTGGCTGCATTTGGGGGACAAACTGGCTGCATTTGGGGGACAAACTGGCTGTATATTGGGGACAAACTGGCTGTATTATGGGGGACAAACTGGCTGTATTATGGGGGACAAACTGGCTGTATATTGGGGACAAACTGGCTGCATTTGGGGGACAAACTGGCTGTATATTGGGGACAAACTGGCTGTATATTGGGGGACAAATTGGCTGTATTATGGGGGACCAACTGGCTGTATTATGGGGGACAAACTGGCTGTATATTGGGGGACAAACTGGCTGTATATTGGGGGACAAACTAGCTGTATATTGGGGGACAAACTGGCTGTATTATGGGGGACAAACTGGCTGCATATGGGGGAAAAACTGGCTGCATTTGGGGGACAAACTGGCTGTATTATGGGGGATAAACTGGCTGTATTATGGGGGAGAAACTGGCTGCATATGGGGGACAAACTGGCTGTATTATGGGGGAGAAACTGGCTGTATTATGGGGGAGAAACTGGCTGTATTATTGGGGGAGAAACTGGCTGTATATTGGGGGACAAACTGGCTGCATTTGGGGGAGAAACTGGCTGTATTATGGGGGAGAAACTGGCTGTATTATGGGGACCAACTGGCTGTATTATTGGGGGACAAACTGGCTGTATATTGGGGGACAAACTGGTTGTATATTGGGGGACAAACTGGCTGTATATTGGGGGACAAACTGGCTGTATTATGGGGGACAAACTGGCTGTATTATGGGGGACAAACTGGCTGTATATTGGGGGAGAAACTGGCTGTATATTGGGGGAGAAACTGGCTGCATTTGGGGGAGAAACTGGCTGTATTATGGGGACAAACTGGCTGTATTATTGGGGGACAAACTGGCTGTATATTGGGGGACAAACTGGCTGTATATTGGGGGACAAACTGGCTGTATATTGGGGGACAAACTGGCTGTATTATGGGGGACAAACTGGCTGTATTATTGGGGGACAAACTGGCTGTATTATGGGGGGAAACTGGCTGTATATAGGGGGGGAAACTGGCTGCATTTGGGGACAAACTAATGGCGTTTGGGCACAGTGGCTGCGTTTAATGGGCACAGTGGCGGCAATTGATGTTTTTTTTTTTTTCAGTTTGTTTGCGCCCCCCCCAAAAAATTTGAGCACCAGCCGCCACTGCCCAACACCCACTGCTTCTTGTGAGAAAAAATAATACAAACTTCTTAATATGAATGATAAATCAAATTCCTTGCGACAAGTGTTCCACCACCAGCTGAGATGCCTGCTCACCTCCCACAACAAAATCAAATGCCCATTATTATCATCCAACAGCAACTAAGAGCTCCAGACATAACACTTCGCTCGTCTTCCAGTCTCCTGGAATCGGCTCTTCCTCCCGACTTTTCTCCTCTCACGATGACCACCACATGTTATATGGGACAGAAAGGCAACATCATAGTTCTCTCCATATAAAACAATTTATTGTTCCCCACAGATTAAAAACAATCTTGCATTTGATCGCTCACCACACCTGATGGCGGCAGCAGGGGCGTACCTAGAGCATTTGGCACCCGGGGCGGATCCAATATCTGGCACCCCCCCACGGTAAAATGTAAAAACACCCCACTGTGCCCCCTGCATCCTTCAATATCTTTGTCACTACTGTGTACCCCCTCTCCACAACTGCACTCCTGGACCCCTTTACATTACACAGCACCCACAGCTCTGGACTCTTTTACATTACACAGCACCTTGCACCCCTTTACTTTACACAGCACCCTGCATCTCTGGACCCGTTTACATTACACAGCACCCTGCAC
This sequence comes from Rana muscosa, assembly GCA_029206835.1. Lineage (NCBI taxonomy): Eukaryota > Metazoa > Chordata > Amphibia > Anura > Ranidae > Rana > Rana muscosa. Next base: position 469,734,155 of record CM055118.1, read on the forward strand.
CACTGGACCCCTTTACATTACACAGCACCCTACATCACTGGACCCTTTTACATTACACAACACCCTGCATCACTGGACCCCTTTTACATTACACAGCACCCTGCATCTCTGGACCCCTTTTACATTACACAGCACCCCTTTACATTAGACTGCACCTCTGGACCCCTTTACTTTACACAGCACCCTGCACCCCTTTACATTACACAGCACCCTGCACCTTTGGACCCCTTTACATTACACAGCACCCAGCACCTCTGGACCCCTTTTACATTACACAGCACCCTGCACCCCTTTACATTACACAGCACCCCACAGCTCTGGACCCCTTTAAATTACACAGCACCCCACAGCTCTGGACCCCTTTAAATTACACAGCACCCACAGCTCTGGACCCCTTTACATTACACAGCACCCTGCACCACTGGACCCCTTTACATTACACAGCACCCTGCACCTCTGGACCCCTTTACATTACACAGCACCCTGCACCTCTGGACCACTTTACATTACACTGCACCTCTTTACATTAGACTGCACCTCTTGATCCCTTTACATTACACAGCACCCTGCACCACTGGACCCCTTTACATTACACAGCACCCTGCATCTCTGGACCCCTTTACATTACACATCACCTTGCACCCCTTTACATTACACAGCACCTTGCATCACTAGACCCCTTTACATTACACAGCACCCTGCATCACTGGACCCTTTTACATTACACTGCACCTCTGGACCCCTTTACATTACACTGCACCCCTTTACATTAGACTGCACCCCTGGACCCCTTTACATTACACAGCCCTTGTACCTCTGGACCTCTTCACATTACACAGCCCCCCACAGCTCTAGACACCTGTATGTTACACAGACACCCCCTAACAGTTCTGGACCCCCTGAATGTTACACAGACCCCTCCCCCTACAGTGCAGACCTCCCTCCCCTACAATACTGACCCCCCTACAATACAGAACCCCCCCTACAATAGTACAGACACCCCCCACAATACAGAACCCCCCTACAATAGTGCGGACACCCCCCCTACAATACAGAACCCCCCCTACAATGGTGCAGACACCCCCCTACAATACAGAACCCCCCCTACAATAGTGCAGTCACCCCCCTACAATACAGAAACCCCTCCCCTACAATAGTGCAGACACCCCCTACAATAGTGCAGACCCCCCCCTACAATAGTGCAGACACCCCCCTACAATACAGAACCCCCCTACAATAGTGCAGACCCCCCCTACAATAGTGCAGACACCCCCCCTACAATAGTGCAGACACCCCCCCTACAATAGTTCAGACACCCCCCTACAATACAGAACCCCCCCTACAATAGTGCAGACACCCCCCTACAATACAGAACCCCCCTACAATAGTGCAGACACCCCCCTTCAGACCTGTAATGATTAGCGCGCCTCGTGCACTTGTAGACTACACAGAGGAGGGGGAGGCGGCTTCGTTCACTCTGCTCGGCTGTGAATGTGAGGCAGTCACAGCCGAGACTTATCAGAGCCGCGGCGCGGCCACGAGAGGAGGGGGTCATTGCGGCCGTGTCCCGGGTATCACTCGGATGCGGCTCGTACCCCCCCTGCCTGTCACCGCGCCATGCCGCCCCCGCTAAGTCCTCTCTGGTCGCAGAGGGGGGGCGCCGGCCTGACACCCCCCCCAGTGTGTGGCTAAGTCCTCTTTGGTCGTGGAGGGGGGGCGCCGGCCTGACTCCCCCCCAGTGTGTGGCACTCGGTGCGGCATGCCCCCCCATCCCCTACTTAGTACGCCACTGGGCGGCAGTACCTCACAGACTCGGCTCTACTCTCCTAGACACGTTGAGCCTTCCTGTTGGCTTCTACTTTGTGCACTGGTTCAAATCATTTGGTGGAGGGGGGATTATGGTATGGGGTTGTTTTTCAGGGGTTGGGCTTGGCCCTTTAGTTCCAGTGAAGGGAACTTCTAAGGAGTCAGCATACCAAGACATTTTATACAATTTCATACTCCCAACAGTGTGGGAACAGTTTAGAGATGGCCCCTTCCTGTTCCAACATGACTGCATACCAGTGCACAAAGCAAGGTCCATAAAGACATGGATGAGCAAGTTTGGAGTGGAGGAACTTGCAAACCAAACCATTTGACTTTCAACTGTGACCAGCTGTGGTCATTTTAATTAGCATTTCAGTCCCTGGCAGTGAAACTGAAGCAAACAATCAACAATGGGTGATAAGGCAGTGTCAAAAGATCTCTGGAATATAGTTGTGGACAGGCAGAAGTCAGAAGATGGATACTAAAATATTTAAAAGGCTTTATCAATGCCTAGAAGCACAGTGGGGTTTATTATTAAGAAGTGGAAGGTATTTGGTACAACAAAGACCCATCCTAGATCAGGACGTCAATCCAAAGTGGATGAAAGAGCCAGGAGAAAACTGGTCAGAGAGGCTACCAAGCGGCCTACAGGAACTCTGAAGCAGTTGCAGGAATTTATGACAAAGAGTGGACATTGTGTGCATGTGACAACAATATCCCAAATTGTCCACAAATGTGGCATGTATGGGAGGATTGCAAGAAAAAGAGCCACTCCTCAAGAAAAGCCACATGCAGTCACGACTGAGCTTTGCCAAAAACGCACCTTGAAGATTCTGAGGCCACATGGAAAAAGGTGTTATGGTCAGATGAGACTAAAATGAAATTATTTGGCCTCAACACCAAATGATATGTCTGGCGGAAAGCATGGAGGAGGTAATATGCTGTTATGGGGTGTTTCTCTGCAGCAGGGACTGGAGCAGTTGTCAGGACAGAAGGAAAAATGAATGGGGCAAAATACCATCAAATGCTTGAGGAAAATCTGCTGCCATCTGCCAGAAAGTTGTCAATGGAAAGAAGGTTTACCTTCCAGCATGACAATGACCCAAAGCACACAGCAAAAATGACCACACAGTGGTTAAAGGAGAAAACAGTGAATGTCCTTGCATGGCCTAGTCAGAGCCCAGGCTTAAACCCCGTTAAAAATCTGTGGAATGGCATGAAGTCTGTAGTCCACAAATGGTTACCATCAAATTTAACTGATGCAAAGAAGAGTGGGCAAATATTGCAAAGTCTACATATACAAAGTTAATAGCGACATATCCCAACAGACTAAAGGCTGTAATTAAAGCAAGAGGTGGTTCAACAAAATTCTGACACAAGGGGGTGATCCTTTTTCCAACTCAGTGATTGTTTTTTTTTCCTGGCGTGTTGGTGTTATATCTTTCACTTGGATGCTGTAAGTTGCACTAGTAAATAGAAAAAAACTGTCTGTTTTCATTTCAAGCTGCAAAGCAACAAAATTTGATTATTTTAAAGGGGGGTGATTCATTTCTATACCCACTGTATGTATGTATGTATGTATGTATGTGTATATGTGTATGTGTGTGTATGTATGTATGTATATATATATATATATATATATATATATATACACACACACACAGTGGGTAAAATAAGTATTGATCACCTCACCATTTTTCTAGGTAAATATTTCTAGAGGTGCTGTGGTGAAAATTTCACGTCAATAACAACCCATGCATTCTATACATTCAAAGAGATCAAAACAAATACGTTCAAAAATTACGTTATGTGTAATAAAATGGAATGACACAGAAAAAGTATTGAACATGCTAACTGAAAAAATGCATTTAATACTTTGTACAAAATCCTTTGTTGGTAATGACAGCTTCAAGACGCCTCCTGTATAGAGAAACTAGTCGCATGCATTGCTCAGGTGTGATTTTGACCCATTCTTCCACACAAACAGTCTTCAAATCTTGAAGGTTCCGTGGGCCTTTTCTATGAACGCTGATCTTTAGTTATTTCCATAGAGTTTCTATAGGATTCAAGTCAGGTGATTGGCTGGGCCATTCTAGCAGCTTTATTTTATTTTTTTAAACCAATTGAGTTTCCTTGGCTTTGTGTTTGGGATCATTGTCTTGCTGAAATGTCCACCCTCGTTTCATCTTCATCATCCTGGTAGATGGCGGCAGATTTTTATCAAGAATGTCTTGGTACATTTTTTCATTCATCCTTCCTTCGATGATATGAAGTTTGTCAGTATTGTATGCTGAAAAAACAGCCCCACACCATGATGTTCCCACCTCCAAACTTTACTGTTGGTATGGGGATGTTTTTGGGGTGGTGTGCATTGCCATTTGACCTCCAAACATGGTGACATGGTGTGTATTATGACATCCAAAGAGTTCAATTTTGGTCTCATCTGACCAGACTATATTCTTCCAGTATGTCACAGGCTTGTCTAAATGTTGTGCAGCAAACTTTGAGGCCGGTTTCACACCGTCACCGCATGCAGCTCACAGCAGGGGTCCGGTGTGTGCTGATTCACAGTTTCAGGTCCAATTTCAGTCCGAATTTTGGACTGAAATCGAACCTGAAACGCACCAAAAAATTCACGCGTTTTCCGTCACACCGCACCCGACCCGCTGCGGAGATATGTGAACCGGCTCCATAGAGGGCCAGTCACATTCTCCTGCTATGCAAATTGAATGCGGGGAAACCTGCATTTAATTCGCATAGGTGTGAACCCGGCCTAAACAAACTTCAAAATGCTTTTTCTTCAGCAATGGTGTCTTGCGCGGTGAGAGTGCATTCAGGCACTGCCTGTGCTTTATGCACTGGTGCGCAGTCATGTTGGAATAGGAAGAGGCCATCCCCAAACTGTTCCCACAAAGTCGGGAGCATGAAATTGTCCAAAATGTCTTGGTATGCTGAAGCCTTAAGAGTTCCCTTCACTGGAACTAAGGGGCCAAGCCCAACCCTTGAAAAACAACCCCACACCATAATCCCCCCTCCACCAAATGATTTGGACCAGTGCACAAAGCAAAGTCCATAAAGACATGGATGAGCGAGTTTGGGGTAAAGGAACTTGACTGGCCTGCACAGAATCCTGACCTCAAGCCAACAGAACACCTTTGGGATGAATTAGAGTGGAGACTGCGAGCCAGGCCTTTTCGTCCAACATCAGTACCTGACCTCACAAATGCACTTCTGGAAGAATGGTCAAACATTCCCATAGACACATTCCTAAACCTTGTGGACAGCTTTCCAAGAAGAGTTGAAACCGTTATAGCTGCAAAGGGTGGGCCAACTCAATATTGAACCCTACGGACTAAGACTGGAATGCCATTAAAATTCATGTGCGTGTAAAGACAGGCGCCCCAATACTTTTGGTATATAGTGCGTACAAATACATTATATATATATATATATAGCGATACCCCCGTAGGAGCTGCTGGTTTAAATTTGGGCATGCCGTTGCCTTACTGTTCCGTATGTTCGTCTCAGGGGTTCTCCTTGAAGAGTTGTCCAGAAGAAGTTTGCACCAACACAAAGTCTCTTTCAAGGGTTTTATTGAACAAAGTTTCAAAAGAGGGGGTTGAAGGGATGGGGAGGACTCAGGTACCTTAGTTGCAGATCACAGGAATTTTCCTAGGTCCATAGGAACAACTGTCTCCACGCTGGACTCAGCAAACACCGGATAGGCCCAATCTCACTGGCCTAGCAACCGATGCGTAGCTCGATTACATATAGTCTCTGCCACAGACTTGGTGAAAATAGAACAGTCTCTGCCACAGACTTTGTGTAACCCTTCCCTGGGTTACCTTCTGAATAAAGAACACAGCTCTCAGTGCCAGGATCTTCCAGCCGCTCCGGCAGCACTGTGAGGTAGAATATGATCCGGATGCATACTCCAATTGAGTCCTCAATTGCTTGGTCCCTTCCAGCAGGCAAGGCAACACAGGATCATCCCCAGATCAGTAGGCCCCCAGAAACTTCTGCGCCTACATTTCAGTAACGGAGCCTCAGGCCAACATGGCCCAGAGGTGGAAACTGCCAGCACGCCCCTGAGGCCATGAGGGCCCTCATTTCGGGATTGGGCGGGTGGTGTCCACCACCCACAAACGACGACCCTCAACTCTCCCACTGCAATGGCGCCTGTCACTTAAGTACCCTCTCCCAGCATGCACAGTGGGTACACCACGCCCCCTGGGCTGCTGCTGGGAAAGAGATACCCAATACCTCCAGCCTCTTGCCTTGCCAACCCTGACCAGCGGTGACAGCGACACCCACTGTCAGGAGGAAAATCATGCAACCAACCAAACTGAAACAATGCCATAATTTAAATGAACAAGCTCTCTGGGCTAAACTAATGCCCAGACAACTAAATTTCAAATATAGCGCCCACTCATTGGGAGCAGGGCGCTACATACTGTATATATATATATATATATATATATATATATATATATATTTGCTGCATAAATTGTCAGTGCTATATAAGTACCTCAAAGAAATAAAATAAAATAAATAAAATATTAGAGAGTAGTTGACATTCTGCAGCTCGATTTCTTAGGTACTGTACAGATACGTGGAAAAATTGTGTGTCTGTGCCTCCCATCTCTTCATCATACTGGCAGCTCAGCTTACATAGGACAAAAAAAGGGAAGCTTCTTATATATCAGAGAATTTTCTTTTTTTAACCTGCTTTGCTATAACATGCTTAGGAGGTGTTAGCACACATAGGTCCTTTTTTTTATTTTATTTTTTCTTTGACGCATGCCTGACTATTAGTGGCATGGGGACTTTATAAATGATATGGAAGAGTTCATGAGAAATAAAAAAAAATGCGGTTTGGTTTTTATTAATCAGATGAATAACATCTTATCGGTCTTAGAAATTGCAGGGGGTTACAGCTTGAACATTTGAGCGAACCCCTTGTCTTCTTTGCAGGCTTATTTTCCGATTTTATGAAAATTGATCAGACACTAAGTTTTGTGGCCGTTCCTAATAACTCTCCAAAGTACAGATTCACTGTCATCTCTCTCTCATTTTAACTTAACAGCATCAAAGCAAACTGTTAAGTTCCCTATTTCATGGCTGGCGAAGGAGCATTCTGTGCAATTTAGGCCAATCTCACCTTCCCTGTAATCAGTGCTGAAGGTGCTATTAGGAGCTTAACTGGGTCACCACTGACAAATCAATCCATTAATTTCAAAGAACCAAGCAACTGGTTTCCAAAAGGCCGTCTTCACTAAGCGTGTGCCTCTCTCCTCACCTTCTGATTTACTCTAACTAGGAAAGAGGATAAGTTAGTGTAGCAGGAAAGACAAAACGATTGTAGGATGTATTAAAAGTAAGTGACCTGAATTGATATCAGACAGAGCACACTTGCTTCGGTGGGTAGCTAGAGGCCTTTGTTACCTTTCTGCCACCTTAGGACTTGTAAATACAGACATACATGAACGGACTTGATTTTAACTCCTCGCTTCCTGTAGGAATTGATTGACAGCATGCACACAATTGCAAATTAGAAGACTTGTTTTCTGGTTAGGCATGTGAATAAGAAAATATGTGCACCTAATAGGGAGTTGTATTTAATTGTATTTTAAATTTTAAAGCCCAAGTACAGCAAAAAAAAAAATATATATATATATATATATATATATATATATATATATATATATAACACAAACAAAAATCAGCACAATATGGTTGAATTTACTAAAGGCACATAGACTATGCACATTGCAAAGTGCAGTTGCACTCAAGTGCAGTTGCTCCAGAGCTTAGTAAATGAGCAGAAGCTGTGCAGACTCTTGTCATCCAATCATGTGCAAGCAAAAATACATTTTTTTTTCTTTTCCGTGCACGTGATTGGGTATTCTTTGCAAAGTGAAGCCTTAGCTCATTTTCTAAGCTGTGGAGCAACTGCACTTGCAGAAGGCAACTGCACTTTGCAAATTGCACAGTCTATTTGCCTCTAGTAAATCAACCTCTGTGACATAACTTGCAGTCAGTAGGATGGGCCCCTTTGCTGAAAGCCTTGTGTCTCTGTCAGTGTTTCTCAACTCCAGTCCTCAAGGCGCCCCAACAGGTTATGTTTTCAGGCTCTCCATTATTTTGCACAGGTGATTTGATCACTTTCACTGCCTTAGTAATTACCACAGCCTTTTCATCTGAGGGAAATCCTGAAAACAAGATCTGTTGGGGCGCCTTGAGGGCTGGAGTAGAGAAACACTGGTCTATGTGGTGTAAAATGGTAGCTGGCCTTGTCAACTTGCAGCTTAACAGTTGGGTTGTGGTAAAACAAGGCTGCCGATGTAAATGAGACCCAAAAGTGTTGTTATGTATTTGCTTGGAGTTGTAGTTGTAAGCCTGAGTGCAGCCAAAAAAAACCCCACTAAGATCAGTACAAGGGACATAACTTACAATCCGTTAGATGTGTCTCTTGTGCTGATGCCCATTTTGTTAGGTGAAATCCTGCTCTGAATGAACAATGGTTGCACAAGTGCTTTGAATGCAATCCCATCTTACTGACGTTGTAGAACCGCTCACATCGTGGTTAGCTATGTCCATTGGCTATTAGCGTAAAGTTTGAAACTCTCTTGAATTTCTTGTCAGTCAATAAAATGATCTAAAATCTTCATTTCCATTCAGCTGCCACAAACTAGATGAAAGACTTGCAGACGGTCTACCTGGTCTATATTTCTATGGAGGGGCAGGTATGTGGATTGGCTTAAAGAAACCAAACATTATGTATTTGTTTAGTAAAATATAAAAGATGATGTTATGCCGAGTAAACAGATACCCAACATGTCATGTTTTAAAACTGCGGTACATAAAAATCTCCATAGCCGATGTTTTGTAAGCCTTTACAGGTTACCAGTTACACTGGAGGCCTGGTGCTAGAATTATTGCTCTTGCTATGTTCGCGGTGATACCCTACAAGTGTGGTGCAAACATTTTTTACATATGCGTGTGCTACCTACATATGGGTTCACACGCGTGCACAAGGGGACGCTTACATTTATTTTTACATGTTTCTTTATATTGTCTCTTTTTTTTATCAACTTTATTGCTATTACGGGGAATTAACAAAATCACTTGTGATAGCATAGGCAGTGACAGGTAATCTTTATTGAGACAGCTGGGGTCTAATAGAGATGGTTTGATCATATGCTTTTACCGGCTAGTAATGGCCTGTTTACATTAGATCGAAACCGGAAGTGACAAAATGCTAGTCAATTCTGGTCTCTTAGACCAAGAGGTGATCAGGGATGTTCCGGTCCTCAGTCATCTCTATGGACGGGAGAACCCAGGAAGGTGGTGGAAGGTGGTAGGGACCCCATTCTGCCACATGTCAAAGAAACCCATTGTCTTTTTAGCCTCTCAGATTGCATTTACATTTTCCAGCATCACCAGCTGAAAAAAATGATATCATGGTCAAAACTGCAGGCATGGCTCCAGCATAAATCCTTCAACCAGAGAACGTACAGGTACATCTTTTTGGGGACATGAGGTTTAAACGGAAGGTATTTAAATGCCTCACTTCCATCACAGATCCAAAAATAAGGGGTTTACTCCTCATGCACTTTTATTGTGCCTTAGCTTAGTGCTAAAGTCAAATATTCTATTTGGGTTGCAACCTGTCAAGTAACAAAGCCTTCATTTTTCTTTCATGTGATCCTGACAGCACCTTAGTTATCCAACATTCCCATCGGGGGTTTGTTGGGAGAGATGAGCTAAGTCAGGAGAGAATACTGGGCAAACAGCAATCCCTGAGAGAAGAGATTTCAACTAGTAACTAACTAAAGGCAAAACTTGTTATTTCGTTTTGGATAGAATGGAGATGGATTAGAACAGATAAGTTTTTATTACTACCTCTGCCCCCCATTAGGGAGATTCCCCCTCTATTTAACCCCATTTACTCCCTCTATTTTTCATCAAACGCAAAAGAAAACCCTAATTTTGGGTTGTCCTCAGAAAAGTAATAGAGGTGAAATTTTCCAATGGGGACACTAGTTCTGGTGTCCCCAAGGAATTCCCTTACTTTGCAGGGATTTTATCTCACTTTCTGTTTTGGCTATGGGACAGGAATTGAAGGTAAATCTTCACAATGGGACGCAGATGGCAAAACATAAATTGGCAGGGCTTATAACCCTCCATTACTCTATCCAAAAAGAAAAAAAAAGGTTTGCGTATAGTTCTACTTTAACATTTTAGGCGAAGGGATTTAGACTATTACAAAAAAATCATTGGTGAAAGCAGATATTTCATCTACAAATGAACTTCGTTCTGTTGTTAGCCCACTTGCTCTCCCATTGCTAGATTTATCTATTAAAAAAGCTATAAATATTAATGGCCTGAAATCCTTTTCTGCTCTACAAAGGGAATTTGCTTTGCCTAGGCAACAATTTTATAAATGCCTTCAATTTACGAAATTCCTTGAAGGCCCAAGCTCGTCATTCCAATCTGGTGCTGACTGACCACCCATTATTGCGAGCTATATTATGTGAACAAAATAAGAAAGGCATGATCTCACAAATTTATTCTACTCTAGATGCGGATAAACTGCCATGTAGACGTAGATGAGAACAAGATTTGGGAGAGTTTAGGGGAAAGACCTGGGAACCATAGACTCTCAATCTCGCCTTTGAACAAATTGTCACAACAATTTCTATTACATAGAGCCTATCGCACTCCAATGCAACTCCACCCATTGGGAAGATTGGAGTCACCTATGTTACCTAAATGCTGTAGAGATGAAAGCAATCTCATTCACCTGCTATGACATTGCCCAAAATTATTTCATTATTGGAAGGCTATGACAAATACTATCTTGGCAGTATATATGATTAGGGTTCCCTTAGATCCAATAGTTTGCTTGTTTGGTGCCGTGGACAAGGACATTTATATTCCTCTGATAAACATAGCAGTACTCAGGCTCTTGTATATTGCACATAAACAAATTGCTAGTTTTTGGTTGTCTCCTCACATACTAAGAAACACTGGATCAATCAGGTTAAATTTAATCTTATAAGGGAAAAATGGACTTAACAGCACAGGAATGCCATTCATAAATTCTCTTCTATTTGACTGGAATGGTTAGACACCCCAGGGTTTGCCCCCCCCTCAACTGGTCATGTATAGGCTGCTTCAGGTGTGAGGCTCCCATGATCTTCAGCATATTTTATTTGAATGGTTACTAACTACACTTTGAGGTTCCCACATTAATAGGTAACGATGAGAACAGACAATTCACACTAGTACTCCCTATTCCCTCATATGGAGATATTTGAGTTTTCCTCCCATTGGGTAGCAAAAACGGTATACTGTGCACAGCCCTCTTGGAGGGGCTAGCAGTTAAAGCAACGTTTATTTGTAGGTGAATGGCCTTAAGGAAGTAGGAACACTTTGAGTAGCATTGCATAGTTTCTTAAGCAGGGCTCCACTTTTAAGTTAATGAGTGAACTGACCCAGATTGCGCTGGTTCACACATTCATAAATCATTGTAAATCAATCAGCAGAACTATTGCTTTAGAATCACACTTTTAAGATGTCTATTTGAGCTTCCCAGGACTTCATTGACTGCTTCTATATCACCTCCAACTTAAGATGCCAGCAAGCCAGTCACTAATCTGAAAGGAAATCTCACATGAGCTTTAACATGGTAATGGCACTTTAAAAGTAATTTTAATTATTTTTTATTTGCAGCTTTCATTAAAATAATATCTGGCTATCTTATGTTAAAGGTTCATGTTCAGGCGCTTCCTGCTTTAATGTAACAACGCTCCCAATTCTTCACCTGCATTGTCACCCTGTCACGCGGACTACTATAAACAGGCTCAAACTGGGCCACTGGAGCATCCTCCGATGGGCCCCAAACTATTGCCGCGTACACACGCTCGGAATTTCTGATGGAAAAAGTCAGACGGAACTTTTTCATCGGATATTCTGACCGCGTGTATGCCCCATCTGAGTTTTTCCGTCAAAAATTCAGACGGAATTAGATAGAGAACATGTTCTCTTTTTTTCCGATGAAAAAAATTTCTATCGGAATTTCCGTTCGTCTGGATGCAATTCCGACGGACTAAAAACCACGCATGCTCGGAAACAATTCGACGCATGTTAGGAAGCATAGACCCTAATTTTTTCGGCTCGTTGTAGTGTTTTACGTCGCCGCGTTCTTGGCGGTCGTATTTTAGTGTGACCGTGTGTATGCAAGACAGCTTGAGCGGAACTCCGTCGGAAAAACCAGTCGGAGTTTATTCCGACGGAAATTCCGCTTGTGTGTACAAGGCATCAGTGGTTTAAAAGTTACATTAAAAATCATTGACTGGGGGCTTTAATATGTACTTGGTAATGTCATGCATGCTTCTATGGGCCAAGGGTCCTACCCCTGGGGCCCCTAGCCATGTCATTCCTGTCTGTCAACAAGACTGACAAGATTCTAAATACCATGTGCATGAGAGTTACGCTATGTGGCCGTTTTTTTCTTCCTATTTATGACACATACCCTTCCATATTGACCTGGGATTTCCTGGACCATCATGCCCTGCAAAATTACCTGTTAATCGGCTATCCTCTTCTGTGGTATATTCTATCCTGCTGGCGTTTGGTCACTCTTGATACAGCAATTGGAGAAACACAGAGGATTGTCTCGGGTCCATCGTGGTTCTACCACACAAAGCCTGTTTGACCCATTTAAGCGTTTGCTCTTCTGGGTTCAAACATTCTTGTAAGCCCCTTACCTATCGGTGGTGGTTTCTTTTCACTTTAATCCACTTCAACATTTGTTCACTTTCAGCACTTCAATTTTGTTTGAATTCATCACCAAGTTTTGGATTTTGTCAATATTTCAGTTTGATCACTCTAAGGATAGACCTTTGTGTATTTTTGCACTTTTTGAATCTTCTACATATGGACATTCAATTTTGCATTTATGTGGACATTTATATTTTCTTTTGTCACATTTGAGAGTTTCAAGGCATTCGTTTATTTTGATTAGCGCTGCACTTTTTGCTATTTGTCTTATTGTTGTGTTAGCAGCTTATCTATAGGGCAGCGCGGAATTATTCTGTATACCATGTCATTCCTGTCTGTCCCAGTCTGTACAGTGCACAGCAGCTTCGGAAAGTGTTATGTGTACATGATTGATGTAGGCTGCATCGCTTCAACCAAATTTTTTCTCTTCTACTGCACCTGTGCTTGCGCTGCTAGGCATCAAAGTCACATAACTACCTGTGAACCGGCGCAAGACCACCCAATCTCATCTCATTAGCACCATCCATAGCTCAATTAAAGGTAGCCCATGGGAGCTGCAGAAACTGCACTGCTGGCCTAGAAGGCTGTGTGGGCTGGAAATCCAGGAATAGAGAGACATGGTGTGGCAGTAGGTAGCCATCTTCTCTTTTAAAGCGTTTGTATACCCTCCGGTCCTATGTTAACAAATTATATGTTTTTAAAGAACAAATAGTTGTACATCGATTGAGCGCTATTGTTTTATCTACATTATTTTACTTACTGTGTAACTGGTGATCGTTTTAAGATTAATTCTCTTGGTAAGTCCGCTCCATCTCACTTGTGGTCTTCCACGTTTAGTTCATGTTCTATTTCCGCCCACAGTTTCGTCTTGCCTGTGTAATCCCGCGGGTGAGCAGTAAGGACATTATACTTCTTGTTGACGATTGTAATCTCCTCCAGTTGTTCCTCTGCCTAGTGCTGCTTCCGTCCCTCAGTTTTAACTAGCGCGCCTTCTGTCTCTCTGGTCATCTGTGACGTGTGGGTCACGTGATAACCATCATGCTCTTGGATGTGGTCGAACCATCGCGGAATGTCGGGGCTGACGTCTACATCAGGAAATGACGCAGCCCCGACATAAACAAAGAATTTATTCGGCAGAGGCTCTGCTTGCCGGAATGGACGGGGACCTGGCGCATTCGGGGTACACATCCGAACTACTTATCGCATCGATAACCTCAGAATTACACGGGTAAAAAAAAACAAACTAAGAGCAAATGATTTAAAATAATACAATGCATACATAAATGTAAAGTCAAATTTTTGACTATACAACCGCTTTAAGTAAACTGGAATAACCTAAAGTAATCTCAACATTTGACTGACTATACATTAACAAACAATATCCTGGGATGCAGGAGATTTGGAGGTCAGTCACTCACTTCTGGACTGGTAATGCTGGGATTTGTGGATTTTGGTGGCCATCATTTTAGTAAAGTGAACTGGAAAAGCCTAAAGTAATTGCAATTATTGACTAAGAAATAATTAAACTACATCCTGGGACACATCAAGAATGGTATATGTATTTAAGGGTGGACTGGTAATGCTGGGACTTGCTGGATTTGTTCAGGCACTTCCTGCTATAATGTAATAATACTCTCCCTCTGTTTTCCAATTCTTCTCCTGCATAGTCACCCAGACTACTGTAACCAGGCTCAAAGTGGGCCGCTAAATTTGGGTGGCCATCTTCTTTAGGGAGTAACGTAGAAAAGCAAAAAGTAACCTCAATAACTGACTAAAAATGTAACTAAATAGTGGAACAGTAAGACCTTTTTCACACTGGCGGAGTCCACCAGCAGGGGATCTCTCAGCTAATGCAGAGCGGACACGGACATGGACATGGACACAGCCCGCTGTTCTCTATGGGCTGTCGGATGGAAACAGACCACCTGTCCGTTTCCATCCAACTGGCTAGATGGATGGAGAACGGATCTCCATCTGTCAGTTTTTAGCGGACAGGATCGGAGATGCCAGGATCAGATGTTGGCGAGTGTCAACGACACATGTCCTTTGATATCCACAGCTCCATAGAAAGCATTAGATGGTTCGATCAGGTCCACCTAAAAAGTCACTCACTTCTGGACTGGTAATGCTGAGTTTTATGCTAAGATTTAAACATCTTTAGACCCCTAACAGTTTAGTGAGATCAAAGTGACCGCACAACATAAGCTTTGCAAAGTGTAACACAGTTGGCTGATGTTGATAACTGTTCAACTTTGTCAGGATCATTTTAGATGCAAAGAAAATTATCCATTTCCAAAGAAATTATGCCCTCCTCAAAATATATAAATAATAATTATTTTGAGAATAAAGACCATACTGTCAAATATATATCATGTGGGAACTGTCTTGCTATAGGATTTTGTATCACCAGAACATACTGCATATGCAAATCTTTTTACACCATAGAAAACATGTACTCTCGTATGCATTCAAGTGTCTTGTGAAAAAATATTTCCAAATTACAAAATTGTAAAAAAGAGAGTAATGCCGCATACACACGGTCGGATTTTCCATTGGAAAAAAATCGGATGGTTTTTCCGACGGAATTCCGCTCAAGCTTGGCTTGCATACACACGGTCACACCAAATTCCAACCGTCAAGAACACGGTGACGTACAACACTACGACGAGCCGAGAAAAATTAAGTTCAATGCTTCCGAGCATGCGTCGACTTGATTCTGAGCATGCGTGGTTTTTAGTGTCTCGGAATTGCATACAGAGGAATGGATTTTCCGTCAGAAAAATAGAGAACCTGCTCTCTATCTAAGTCCGTCGGAAAATCCGACAGAAAAAGTCAGATGGGGCATACACACGGTCTGAATATCCAACGAAAAGCTCCCATCTGACTTTTTCCATCGGAAATTCTGACCGTGTGTACGGGCATAAGGTCTTCCATTGGACAGGGTCTTCTGAAATACTTAATTTTCCATAGAGGGCTATTAACTAAATTTTAGTTCCTTGACATAATTAGCTCATTCTCCTTCGGTCTTGCTAGAGAGACATTGCTACAGTCAGCTAAATAAAAGGGTAATACAACTTTTCAGCTCTGTACTTTTGGTCATCATTGTCTGATGACACCCTTGATAAATTTGCTCACATTTCTTCACACTCCCTAGAGAGGCATTGCTAAAGTCTACATATATAATGTCAATGTCTTGAGGACTGGAAAATTTTATGACGCCTCATACTTAGCAAAACGTGTTTGTCCAATACTGGTTATTCTCATCATTCCTAGCAACATTTGCTAGACCAATTACTGTCCATATACTTTTCCATTCATCTGTTTCTTTGCTGGCATGTACATTAATCAGCCATAACATCATGACCACCCACCTAAGATTAAGTAGGTCCCCTTTTTGTCACAACAGGCCAACCTGTTGAGGCATGGACTCTATTAGAACTCTGAATGTATGCTGTGGTATCTAGCACTAAGACTTCAATAGCAGATCCTTCAAGTCCTGTAAGTTGCAAGGTGGGTCCCCCATGAATGGGACTTCCCATAGTACATCCTGGTGCCATCTCTTCCCCAGATAAGTGACACACCTGGCTATCCACATGATGTAAAAGAAAATGTGATTCAACAGACCAGGCCACCTTCCATTGCTCCGTGGTCCAGTTCTGATGCTCATATGCCCTTTGTAGGTACTTTTGACTGTGGGCACCCTGACTGGTCTGTGGCTACGTAGCTCCATACCTAACAAACTGCAATGCACTGTGTGATCTGAAACCTTTCTATTAGAACCAGCATTTCCTTTTTTAGCAATGTGAGCTATAGTATATTTTCTTTTGGAGTGGACTATACATGCCAGCCTTCACTCCCACGTGCATCAATAAACCTTGGCCATCGATGACCCTGCCACTATTTCACTGGTTTTCCTTCCTTGAACAACTTTTGGTATGTCCTGATCACTGAATATTTCACAAGAGCTATTGTTTTAGAGTTGCTCTAACCCAGTCTTCTAGCCCAGTGGTCTCCAAACTGTGGCCCGGGGACTGCATGCGGCCGTTTGCTTGCTTTTATCCGGACCTTGGGGCATTATTGCACTGTTCCTCCCACTGACACCAAGATGGGGTGCCATTCCTCCCATTGATACCAATGGTGGGACACTTTTTCTTCCACTGACAGCAATGATGGGGCACAATTCTTCCCATTGATACGAACGATGGGGCACTATTCTTCCCACTAATACTAATGATGGGGCATTGTTTACTCCAACTGACACCAGGACATTTTCTTCTCCCAATGGCCACAGTCTGGCCCCTCTGAAATTTGAAGGACAGTTACCTGGCCCTTCGTTTATAAAGTTTGGAGACCCCTGGTCTAGCCATTACAATTTGTTTCTTGTCAAAGTCACTCAAATCCTTACGCTTGCCCATTCTTTCTGCTTTCAACACATCAACTTTAGGGACAACATGTTCACTTGCTGCCTAATATATCCCACCCACTTTCAGATGCTATTGTAACAAGATAATCATTGTTATTCACTTCATCTGTCAGTGATCATAATGTTATAGCTAATCTGTGTACATCAGTGGTTGATCACTGAGCACAATAAGGTAAAAATCAGACTGAATCATTTATCTGAATGTTTGCACGATGGTGTTTTAAATACAATGCAAAGTATCGTTTTTTTGTGTTAGGTCGAGGCATCAGAAATAAAGGCCTTTTTGTTGGATGAAGACTGTAGTTAGGTTTTTGTTAAAAAATTTGAAGGGTTGGCTAGATGGGTCCCCAGACCTAATGCCACACACACACGGTCGGAATTTCCGATGGAAAAAGTCCAATGGGAGCTTTTCATTGGATTTTCCGACCGTGTGTATGCCCCATCGGACTTTTCCCATCTGAATTTCCGACGGACTTAGATAGAGAGCAGGTTCTCTATTTTTCGACAGAGTTTTGCCCGGTCAAAAGTCCGGCCGTGTGTACGCGGCATAACTTTTTCTAGAGGGCCACAGATAGAGTTCCAGCCCACCCCTTACTACAAGAGTCTGTTTCCACACACATTATGTAGGCTTGATCCACTATTGATGCCAGCCTTAAGCCCTGTACACACGATCAGTTTGACTGATGAAAACCGTCCGATGGATTGTTTTCATCAGACAAACCGATCGTGTATGGGACCCATCGGTCTTTTTTCCATCGGTTTTAAAAAATAGAACAAGTTTTAAAATTATCTGATGGATAAAAAACCGATGGCAATTTCCGATCGTCTGTGGGGAAATCAATCAGATAAAAAACCCAAGCATGCTCAGAATCAAGTCGACACATGCTCAGTAGCATTGAATTTCATTTTTCTCAGCTCATCGGAGTGTTTTACGTCACCACGTTTGGAACGGTCGGTTTTTTGACTGATGGTGTGTGGGCAAGACTGATGGAAAACAGTTTCATCAGATTTCTGATGGACAAATCCATCAGACGAAAATCCATAGGATATCTGATCGTGTGTACAGGGCTTAAGAAATGCCATGCAGGCATCGCTGGAATGCATGTAGACCGAGAATGGTTGCAAGGAGGCTGCAGGTGATCAACAGCACTGAGATGCAATTAGGTATATGATTTAAACAAGTGCATTAGTAAATAAAGGTCATTCATTCAGTTAGGATTTACACTACCTTAATCCTGTACTAAGAACATTAAAAAATCCTTTTTTAATATTTTTAAAGTCTTACAAAAATGCTAAAAGTATATTTTTTTTTAAATCCCATGATCCGATCTAATTGATCCAAAGGAAATGAATCCAGTTAAAATGGAGAGTATTTGTAAAATCTCAGTCTCTTGCAGAATCAGCGCATATACACAGATTTTCAAATACTGAACCGGATAAAACCCTGAATACATTTTTGGTTACAAGAATATATTTGAGATGTGCAGAAAATTTGAAGAGGAAGCACAGAAAACTAACTGATAATAATACTTGTCACATTTTTAAATGATTGAAATTATGGTTATAAAAATAAATGTCAGTACATATTTAAGCTTTCACCTGATTTTTTTTAAACTAGCAAACATGCAAAAACTAACAAAAAATAGGATGTTTTACTTACTGTCAAAATTATTTTCCTTGGAGTACATTATGGGACACAGAAGTAGTAGTCAGGTAAATTGGGTTATGTAGCTGCTTACATGAGACTAGAATGGGGGTCGGCAAGTCGTTGATCGCGGGCAGCCAATGGGTAGATTGTGAACACGGCCCTGCTTCCCCATAGCCTCCGCAGCTCTCATCCTCACTGCAAAACGGGAGGCAGAACAGTTTTGGACAGAGGGAGGGAGCTGCCTCGATTAACCTTTCGAGTTAACCAGCAAGTGATTAGTTGCTAGGATGCTGGGCGGTCCTAGCAACCAATCACCAGCTTGTGAACGTGAAATGAAGGGGACAGAGGACACAGCTTTGGGGGTGGGGGGAGACACTCCTCTTGGGGGGCAGAGGACACTTTGGGGGTGGCATATGATGCTGCTATGGGGGGAGAGGAACATACAGTGGGGAGGATGATGGGAAGAGGGCAGAGGACACTGCTTTGAGAAGGCATGATTGCTTGCTATGGGGGGCACCCTCACCAAGCTGGCCCTCCAGCTGTTGCAGAACTACAAGTCCCATCATGCCTCTGCCTTGGGAGTCATGCTTGTAACTGTCAGCAGCGTTCAATGCCTCATGGGAATTGTAGTTCTGCAAGAGCTGGAGGGCCACAGATTGAGCACCCATGGTATACACGATCGGATTTTCCGACAACAAATGTGTGATGGAAGGGTTCTGTGGGATAATCCGACCGTTTGTACGCTCCATCAGACAGTCTGTGTCGGATTTTATAGCATGCTCTCAGATTTTCCGACAACAAATGTGTGCCGTCGGATTATCTGATAGTGTGTACACAAGTCTGTTGGAATAATATCCAAAATACAAACAGGCATGCTCCGAACCAATGCTAACCATAAGACACTATTAGCAGAGCTTGCCCAAAGGTTGGTGCTAAAGAGCTGAAAAACCACGTAGTTTCGTGTATGTTTGCTAAAAAAGTTCTGCCATCTGTATGCAGAACAAGTTCACGGCCAACGCCCTTCGCACAAAATTCCACGGATTTGTCCGATGGAAATCCGATCGTGTGTACGAGGCTTATCACTTTAATGCTATTTAAAAAAAAACTAGATTGGATTGGATTGCAAAAATATTCAGAGAAAATGGTGTTCTTTTACCTGTGTAATGTAACACAAGACAAATTATTTATCTTACTGTTTTTGACTTTTTTACCTCGCAAAAATAAATGTCAGTACTTATTATAAGTAGCAGCCAACGTGGGTTTCTCACATGGCCTCTGAAAACCTTTTTTTTTTCTTGTTTGTGCAAAATATTTTTTTGTCTGCAAATCCATCCCCCAGTGAAGGACAGACCAAACTAATTTATTTCCTTATTAATAGCTATTCTTAGCGTCGCAGCCAATCTGGTTGTCATAGTTACAGTGATTAGCAAAGGCTAAAATATCAAGCCAGTCTTGAGGGAGGAGAGACATTCTGTACCTCAACATACAGTAACCAAGGTCAGCAGGTACATCTAATCCTCCCAACCCCGTCCTTGATTATTGGAAGCTACAAGGAAGCAGAGAAAGTGGCAGCTGGCTGCCAAAGAGACTCCGCCACACCAACCTCAATTTGCTTCCCTCAGGCTCGCCTGAGATAAACAACTGCACTTTAAACCCATGCTAAAAATGACAGGAACCATCTGCTTTTCCAATATAGAAAACGATCATGCTCACAGAGTTCTTTTGTTCAATTACATGAGGCACCTCTGTCTCTTCCTTTCCAGGGCCACTACTTCTCATTAGACTGCTTAATACTGTGATTCTTCTTCACCGTGGATTTGTAGCACTGCAATTTCGTTTTCTTTGAAAATTCTGTTTATTTTAATTTTTTTTATGAAGTAAATACAAAAATAGGAACACAAAGTACAAAAAAGGCCACAACCGGCCCAAAATGTGGTCATGCATAAACATCAACAGAAAAAAACATCCAAATACAATTACAGTTGAACACAATCTTCACCCCGTTCCTTGCTCCCCCCCCCCCCCATCTTCGTGAAACCCCAAGTAGCAGGATATTGGATAACCATATAGAGAGTACCCAGTATGAACTGACTCATGGCAATCTCAATTCACTTAAAGGGGTTGTAAAGTCAGAAGTTTTTTTTTATCTTAACACATTCTATGCATTAAGATAAAAAGCCTTCTGTGTGCAGCAGCCTCCCTCAGCCCCCCTAATACTTACTTGAGTCCCATCTCTGTCCACTAGTGTCTCAGACATCCTCTCCCTCCTGATTGGCTGAGACACCAGCGCCATTGGCTCCTGCTGCTGTCAAAGTCAATTAGCCAAATCAGGAGAAAGAGAGGGTGGGGCCAAACCGCAGCTCCATGTCTGAATGGACACACGGAGCTGCAGCTTGGCTTGGGTGCCCCGTAGCAAGCTGCTTGCTGTGGGGGCACCCAACAGGAGGGAGGAGCCAGGAACACAGAAGAGGGACCCAAAAAAAGGAGGATTGGGGCTGCTCCGTGCAAATACATTGTAACAGAGCAGGTAAGTATGTTTGTTATTTTCATAGGAAAAAAAAAGACGAGACTTTACAATCACCTAAACAGGTCTTGGCTTCACAGTATTACAGGGCAGAAAATAAGCGCCCCTATAACCTCCTTTTGGGAAAAGGAGCCTTGACTGCTGGAAGCATGGCATCACTGTGGGCGTGAACCTAAAAGGGCAGTTAAGTAGCTCCCGATAGGATTGGCTACAAAGACCTGAGGTGACGGGTGGAGCCTAAACTCTAGGAAAAGGCTAAGCTGGGGCATATCCAACTGCTCTGAGTAGATTCAGCTGTCACAAGAGCTGCCCACCCTTCCGCCCACCCCTTGTGATGTTTTGTCACAGCTTTATTGGCGGTTTCGACCTTGCCAGCAATCGATGTTGCTTCATGTGCTATGCCCTCAAGTTAAATTCTGGGGTCAGTCTAATGCTTGTCTGGCACTGATGGTAAGGACAGGCCTCTTAGACTATGTGAGTTTAGGGTTTTAATTTTATGGGTAATCACTAGAGGTGCGCATCTTATGATTCAATTCGATTACGATTATCTGGTCAACTATTCGATTCGACTCCGCAATGCATCACGATTACTGACGAGTTCCCACTTCCTCATGGGCCGCCTACACGGCCCTTCACCGTGCAATCTTCTGGGACACATCACAGGTCCCAGAAGATTGCCCGGCTATGCAGGACAGCGCAATGAGACATGCGCACCCGGCTGTGAAGCTGCAAGCTGTCACAGCCGGATGCCCACAGTACTATTGCCAGCGCCGTGGACAGGCGGGGGAGAGAATGGAGGGTTCAGGTGGCCACGTTGCTGGATTATGGGACAGGCGAGTGTATTTTTGCGCTCGTGGAATGGAACTACGGTACCTAAAAATCTCCATAGGCGTCGCTTTAAAAATTAACGGTTACCAGGTTAGAGTTACAGAGGATGTATAGTGCTAGAATTCTTTCTCTCACTCTGACGATCGCGTCGATACCTCACATGTGTGATTTGAACACCGTTTACATATACGGGTGCGACTTGTGTATGCGTTTTCTTTGCTGTGCGAGCTCGCGGGGACAGGGGCGCTTTAATTATTTTTATTATTTTATTATTTCTTTAAAAAAAAATTGATCACTTTTATTGCTGTTACAAGGAATGTAAACATCCCTTGTGACAGTAATAGGAGGTGACAGGTACTCTTTATTGAGGGATCGGGTTCTAAAAGACCCCAAATCCCTCCTTTGCACTTCAAAATATTCAGATCACCAAAAACGGCGATTCTGAATACTGTATTTTTTCTTTTAAACTTTTTTTTTTTTAACTGCAGCCGAGTAAACCGGAAGTGACGTTGTGACGTCGCTTCCGTGTTTACATACAGGAGACTGGAACCGTTTCCGGCTTCATGCCAGTCTGTCTCTTGCCGCCGGAAGTGGCAGATAAGTGTGGCGGAAGGTGGCGGGAGGGTGGGGGGAGTTCCCCTCCCGCTCCTCTGGTATAACAGCCGAGCAGCTTTTAGCCGCATCGGTTGTTATACCTGGAAAGCCGACCGCCCGCTCTAGAAAACGGTACCAGAATGATGCCTGCAGCTGCGGTCACCATCCCCATCGGCGATGACGTCACCCAGAAATCGATTTTTCCAGTCGGATGCATCGATGCCTCAACAGGGACACCCGAATCACGATGCATCGATTAATTTCGGCCCCCTTAGTGCTTACAGTATAACTGTGACAGCATTGTTGTTTGGTACATTTGGAAAGTTGCCACTTTTGCAAGGTTCAATAAAGCTGTGGCCTTGCCCCATTTCCAATTTAATCAGCTTCCGTGTCTTTTTGAGGGGCAAGGTATTGGGTTATTAGTTGGTCATAAATGAGCCTATGCTTCTCAGCAGTCATGCATCAGAGGTGGCATTCAAAAGGTTAGTTAAGCAATCAGACCGACACAACCCTCATAGCCCCAGGCGGAAGAGACCTGCTAAAATGGAGCAGGAGCAACGAATCATAAAAATATCCAGTAAGAAGCTAGGAACTATCCATTTGTGACTTCCGTTAATGTCCAGCTGCCCCAGACCTTAACAAACTTTCATGGGCAACCTTGACACAGGTATGTGGCTTTATAGAAAGGTAGCACCGCATTTAACAGACCTTTCCAGAATTGTAGTGAAGGGAGTGCTGTTTTTTTCCCAACATAATAAAATCGCCTTCCAGTATAAAATAAGAGTACGCTCTCTGTTTTGGGTGTTATGGTGTTGGCCAGGCCCTCTACTAGACCCAATAAGCGCACCAGGATGGACAGGGGAACCAGGAGAGTGGTAACGTTCATAATAAATATAGTGACCTCGGTCCAAAAACGTTGAATAAGCGGACAGTGCCAGAAAACATGCGTAAAATCCTCCGGGTAAAAGGTACATCACCATCACTCTGCAGATAGGGACTGGTAAAAAAAAAACATCAAGTTAGGCGGGCGTAAAGTATATACTTTACATGAGGTTTCAGCACTGGCAACCTTCCCTCTCAATGATGTGATGGCCATGAGAAAAAACACCTTACGAGGAAGGTCAGCTAAGTGAGTATCCTGAATGGGCTCAAAGAGAGGCTTCTGTAGAGTCCACGGGACCAGATTAAGATCCTATGGCGAGACTGGTGAACAAATGGGAAGTGCTATGTGAGTCACCCCCTGAACAAGAGCCTTTACCAGTGAATGAGCAGACTCAGGTCTCTGAAGAAGAATAAATAAGGTAGGGTTGCGCCAATACCGATACTAGTATCGGTACTGAAACCAAGCATTTGCATGAGTACTTGTACTCGTGCAAATGCTATGATACTTGACCCCATACCTGCATCCTCAGCATAGCAAGGGGGGCCGGGCAGCCCCACAGATGATCGGTGCGGGCAGTTACAAGCACCGATCTCCCTGTATAGCTTTCAATAAAGCAGCTGACAGCTGCTTCTCCTCTCCCTCCCACGACTTTCAGCTGCTTTATTGAAAGCTATACAGGGAGATCGGTGCTTGTAACTGCCCACATCAATCGTCCCCCACTGTCCTCCTGCAGCTCCCCGGGTATTTTCTGGTCCCTCTCTGTGCTCCCTGGGTCCTCAGTTTCCCCCTCCGGTCCCCCCTTGTCCTGGATCCGTCAGGATGGAGAGCGGAGGAAGGAGCCAGTAAATCAGTCATTTATCAGCTCCTTCCTTTTCTGAATGAACAGAATCAGTGATCACTGACTACCTATTCATAACTGAGTTTAGGATGGTTCAGTTTATGAATGAACAGGAGCCTCTGTATCCTGTCCAGTCACCTTCAGTGCAGCTGCGGTTACTTGGGAATCTTTGGCCTCAGTCCCCTTTCCTGTCTCAGAGGGAAGATTTAGGGTGTCTGTTTAGACCCCTGATATCTCACCAAAGCCCCCCAACAGGGCTGATAATAAAGAATTGTAAAATGTTAAATTGTAAAAATATAAATTCAAAAAACACCGACACAACCCCCCCCCCCCCCCCAAAAAAAAAAAAAAAAAAAGAAGGCATTGTTAAAAAATAAAATAAAAAACTACTGACACAGTCCACACCTCATCAGTACTGCATATTAGTGCCACTGTCACATGGAAAAAAAAAGTATCCGTAATCAGTATCGGCGAGTAAAAAAAAAAAAAAAGTATTGGTACTTGTACTCGGTCTTAAAAAAAGTGGTATCGGTGCAAACCTAAAATAAGGCCAAGACTTAGACTTTCAGTGTTTATAGGATGAAACTTCTGTGCCCGCTCCATGTGAAGTAATCCTTCTAATTGCGATCATAAACCTTCGGAGAGGTCGATATCCTGGTCTTAGGAGACATGCATATGGGCCAGCCTAAAGACTGAGGGAGTTTGTTCCACACAGTTAGCACACCAAACTGAAGATGCCTGGAGTGAGACTGGGCAAACATCACTGCCTCGAAGGAAGGCACCTTTTCATGAGTGTCTGTGACAGGTCAAGTGGATCGTATGAACAATGAATGAAAAGTGTACCTTGTGCTGGTGATGCCTATGTTTGTTGAGATTTGCATTCCTTTGGCCCCCTGGATACCCCCGGCAGCTGTGACCTTCCAGCGTATCCAGGGGGGCAGAGGAATGAAGATTTCAATGAACATGGCAGCCACCAGCACAAGGTACACTTTTTCATTCACTATAAGTACTGTACCTGGTTCTGTAGAAGAAGGATTATTTTAATTTATAATGCTCTTAAAAGTAGACCTTTTCCCCCTTTCACAAATTATCAAGTCCTGTAAACTGTGAGGTGGGGTCTCCATGGATCAGCCTCGTTTCTCCAGCACATACATCAGCAGAGTAATAGAAGCCCCTCCCATGGATCTCTTCCCTACAGATGCCAAAAAACAGGGAAAGATCACGTGACCACACAACAGCGCTGCAGGAATAAGGCTCCTTTCACACGGGCACCTGTAAATCCGCTTGCTCAGCAGGTGATCTCTCTGCTGATTCAGTGGATGACAGGTCCATATCCGTTCCACACTCGGACACAGTTCTGCTCTCCTCTATGGGGCAGTCGGGGGAAAACGGACCGCCTGACTGTTTCCATCTGATGCCATGCAATCCGATCCGCCGGACGGATGGAGAATAGGACCACAATCCATCTGTTTTTGGTAGACAGGATCGAATGGTGGCAGGTGTCAGCGGACATGTGTCCACTGACATCCACCGTTCCATATTAGAGACTGGAGGGTCCAATCAGGTTTGCCTGAAAAACTGACAGGCGGACCTGATCGGACAGCCCGAGTGAAAGGGGCCTTAGGGTTTAAAAATAAATAAACGAAATACAGTGGCATGATATGTAGGATTCATTTGAATGAATTATGGCAAATAACTCTTTTTTTGTTTAGTATCACTTTAAAGTAGAACTATACTTACCTTCTCTTCAGCACTGCAATGCCCAGGAGCTCACCGCCTCTGACATCTTTAGCTGGTTGGCTTCTGGGTACTGATTTTTGGCCATTTTCATTGACCAGGTTGAGATGACATCACTCCCATGCATGTACGGGAGCTCATTTATCTTGAAATTGCCAAAATTGTACATTAAGTTGGACATGCACAGCCCAAAGAATAGGGTGAAATGGCAGAGAGGGATCTATAATGCAGAAGAAAAGAGATTTAGTATGTCTTTTCTGCATTTAAAATCCTGTTTACCTTTTTTTTTTTTTTTTACCTAAAAGTTCAACTTCAACAACAGATCTAGGGCACCGTTTAGGTGACCATGGACTGAAATCTGTAGCTGGTAGCAGTTACTGCACTGCTTTCATTTACAATACAAAATAAATAAAGCACAGCACGTAAAAAAAAAAACTTTATTTGAATAAAATCATAAATACAAAGGCAGTCTATACACATGTATAAAAATACATACTTTACAATTTAATGAATCAATAGCATAGTTTTAAAAAAAGGTCATCTATACAGATAATGTGAAGAAAAAAAAGAAAAATACGTATCACATGATATATTTGAAATTTTACAGCTAAAACGTTCTTTACATCTTGTTTTTTAATAAAAACAGATTTGAAATAAAACCATTAACATGTAAGGGCAAAATGATTAGGCTAGAAACCTCTAACAGCTGGTATGATTTTTTATTTTATTTTTTTAAATAAAAAACACACGTTTAGTGTCATCACACCCACATAAAGAGATGACACCTTCAAACAAAGAAAAGCTGAATAGACACAGATTTCCTATTAAACCTTGAGGTTTAATGTGTCTGACATGAAGTGAGGATCTTGATCGGATATGCTTTACCAAAATATATTTTCTTTTTAGTGCCAAATATATTTGTCATTTAAAGAGACTTCTTTATTTGGTTTTAAAGCACTTTTAAAATCAAATGGTTATTCCATACACCACTACAACTTTTTTACTGGCATAGTACAATTTTACTGTGAAGAAGATAACAAAGGTATATTCAAGTCTCATTATAGTATCTACCGATTTGGAAAGATTATAGCAGGATACATTGAAAAATAGGCAAACAAACAAGGTTGCACTAGGTGCAGAGAAGTTTTTCTAAGTTTACAAGGTGCAGCCAGCTAATGAAAACTATGGGTACAATTGTGACAAAATGTCCCAATGCTGGGGTCCCTAGTTGGGTGTGAATGTAGAATGTGAGGCTTTCAGCTTACCCTGCTACCAACACCTCAGAACCACTTTAATTACTAAAATAGTCACTGGAACTGAAAAGGGGCGCCAACCACGGAGCTGAAAGGGGCGCCAACCACGGAGCTGAAAGGGGCGCCAACCACGGAGCTGAAAAGGGACGCCAACCACGGAGCTGAAAAGGGACGCCAACCACGGAGCTGAAAAGGGACGCCAACCACGGAGCTGAAAAGGGACGCCAACCACGGAGCTGAAAAGGGACGCCAACCACGGAGCTGAAAAGGGACGCCCACCTCGGAGCTGAAAAGGGACGCCAACCACGGAGCTGAAAAGGGACGCCAACCACGGAGCTGAAAAGGGACGCCAACCACAGAGCTGAAAAGGGACGCCAACCACAGAGCTGAAAAGGGACGCCAACCACAGAGCTGAAAAGGGACGCCAACCACGGAGCTGAAAAGGGACGCCAACCACGGAGCTGAAAAGGGACGCCAACCACGGAGCTGAAAAGGGACGCCAACCACGGAGCTGAAAAGGGACGCCAACCACGGAGCTGAAAAGGGACGCCAACCACGGAGCTGAAAGGGAACGCCAACCATGCAACTGAAAGGGACCACAATCATAGGCCACCAAAGCCTGCATCGCTTAAATAGAGGAGTGTCCTTTCCTTGGTACTTTGAATATTCAAAAGCTTAGCTTACAGCTGAGCCAAGATAACAATGGTAAGGATCAGCGTGTTTTGCCTATCTTGAGGCTTCTTCAGGATCCCTTTATGGTTAGTGATAAATTAAAGGAACAAATAATGGACAAAATATATATTAAAACCTGTGTGACAGCAGGAAGGTAAAGTCACCTGGTTGCATCCAGGGGGGTAGATATATTTCTCCCAGATTCAGGCTTTATGCCGACTTATACAACTAGGGAGTTGATGAAGCCCAGCTGAGTCTAGTGGGCTCATGAATGACTCATACCTCTAGGGAGAGTGCTGGGCGTCGTGCAGACAGAGATGAGGAGACCAGCTGAACCTTGTCAGCTCATTTAGGCCTCTATAAGAACTCCCAGCTTCATTAGATGTTAGCTCATGCCTGGAAGCAGACCTGTGTGGACTTCCTGGAGAGAGTGAACCCTTGTCCGGTGAGACAAAGCCTGTGTGGCTATTTGTTTGGACTTTTACTAAACCAGGGACTTAGGGACTAGGACAGCACCAGGCTGATCCCAGTTGTTAGTTTAGGAAACCTGCATGTTTAGTCAGAGGTCAAACTGACCAGGATTTATTTTGTTTGTTTCTTTTTGGCTTTGCTGTGTTTTTGTCACTGTACATAGAGAAATAAACCGCACCTTTTGATTTTGAAAACCACAACCTCCGTCTGCTGGCCCTGTTTTTGTGTGGGGAGCCCAACCAGGGGGTCACACACACCCGCTACCGAGTTAACCCCCTCACAGTTGGTGGAGAACCAGTGGCAGTTTTTTTTAAGCCAGCATGGAGGAGATACTGAAACAGCTGGCTCTAGCAAATGCCAATCAACAGCAGACAAATGCAGGTTTGCAAAGGAGCCTTGCAGCCCAGCAGCAAGCTCATCAACAAGCCCAGCAGCAATCTGAGGCCCGCTTCATAGACCTGTTACAGAAGCAAGAGCAGAGACTACAACAAATGGAAGCAGTAATGCAGCAACGTCCGCAGACCAGTGAGGAAAGCCGTCCCACTAATACCGCGTCCTTTGGGGTGAGTCGTTTATTGACAAAAATGACTGGAGAGGATGATCCAGAGGTATTTTTGACCACATTTGAAAGGACTGCTGAAAGAGAAAAGTGGCCTGAGGAGCAGTGGGCTGGACTGGTGGCTCCTCTGTTAACTGGTGAATCGCAGAAGGCTTACTATGACCTAGAGCCTGACCAAGCAAAAGACTATGTGATGCTAAAAGCTGAAATATTGGCAAGGCTGGGTGTCACCCTGGCTGTCCGGGCTCAGCGTGTGCATAACTGGACTTTCCAGCTTGGAAAACCCCCCAGGTCTCAAATGTATGATCTCATTCACCTGAGCAGGAAGTGGCTACAGCCAGAGACTTTGTCCGCACCAGAGATTGTGGAACGTGTTGTAATGGATCGGTTTTTGAGAGCTCTTCCTACTGCCATCCAAAAGTGGGTAAGCCATGGAGACCCAGAGACGGCCGGTGGTCTTGTGGATCGTGTAGAGAAATACTTGGCTACAGAGAACCTGACGGCCTCTTCCAGAGACACTCGGACTTTCCACCCTAAGACCAGACCATCCCCAGGGGCGGATAAGAGGATTCCAAGGGGTGAGGGTGGAGAGAGTGAGAGGGTGGGAGCTCTACCCCAAGTTTGGCGAGAACAGCCTGGGAAATCAGCGGCTCAAGAGGCCGCAAGAAGGATCGTTTGCTACCGCTGCCGGCAAGCGGGACATATTGCAGCCAATTGCCCGGTTGTGGAGGAACCCATGCAGTGTGACTTTCTGACGGGCAGACGTCAGTCGCTGTGTGCGACAGTCGCATGCACTGCCATTCGAGGAACTGAGAAACATTTATGCAAAATGTGTATTAATGGTAGAAATGTTGTGGTATTACTGGATTCAGGTAGCCTTGTGACCCTGATAAAGGCTGAATTAGTTAAAACAGAGGTCTCTGGGAATAGCAAGGTAGCTGTTATTTGTGTGCATGGGGACACCCGAGAGTATCCAGTGACTACAGTGTGTTTCGAGACCCCCAAAGGTACCCTCTCTCATCCAGTGGGCTTAGTATCTCAGTTACCGCATGACGCCATTGTGGGAAGGGATTTTCCGAAGTTCTGGGAACTGTGGGATGATCCTGAGCCCCCCACTGGTGCCCCTATGTACCAGGAATGTGATAGCCAGAACTCCTCTGAGAGTGGGGAGGACTCTCCAGAATTTCCCTTGTCAGTATTTGCAGGGGAGACTCAAGAAACTGGAGAGGAGCCCACCTCCTCAGACGAAAACCTACCGTCTGTGGAGTTTTCTGATCTGGAGGTTCACAGGGAAAATTTTGCCACAGAACAGTTAAAAGACCCCGCCCTAATAAAGGCACGGGAAAACGTAGTGGAAATAGATGGCGAGTTAGTGAACCCAGATAATACCTGCACTTACCCATACTTCAGCGTAGAGAAGGACCTACTGTATCGGGTGGCAAAAAGGGCAGAAGAAACCGTTGAGCAGCTGGTGGTGCCCAAACCTTACAGGAAGTTGGTGTTGGAGTTGGCCCATGGGCACATTCTTGGAGGTCATCTGGGGACAGAGAAAACCCGAGAGAGGGTATTACAGAGATTCTATTGGCCTGGGGTGATGAAGGACATAGAAAATTATTGTTCCTCCTGCCCTGTGTGTCAGAGGTCGGCCCCGATGCCACATTTCCGTAGCCCGCTGGTCCCTCTACCCATCATTGAGGTCCCTCTCAGAAATACCTCGGCCAAAACCATAGCCAAAGAGCTATCTCTTGTTTTTAGCCGGGTGGGTATTTGTAAAGAACTGCTTACGGACCAAGGTACACCCTTTATGTCCCGGGTTATGAAAGAGCTGTGTAAATTGCTCAAAGTGACGCAATTGCGTACATCTGTGTATCACCCCCAAACCGATGGGCTGGTTGAAAGATTCAACAAAACCCTAAAACAAATGTTGAAGAAAGTGGTGGATAGAGATGGAAAGGATTGGGACTGTCTACTTCCTTATTTGATGTTTGCTATTAGGGAGGTGCCCCAATCCTCTACGGGATTCTCCCCCTTTGAGTTACTGTATGGGAGACACCCAAGAGGGCTGTTGGATATTGCCAAGGAAACTTGGGAAAGTGAGAGTTCTCCCCACAGGAGTGTGATTGAGCATGTCGCCCTGATGCAAGATCGAATTGCACAGGTAATGCCCATCGTGAAGGAACATTTGGCCCAAGCGCAGTTGGCACAGCAGAGAGAGTGTACAACCGTGGAGCAAAGACCCGTACCTTTTCCCCGGGGGATAGGATATTGGTACTTGTCCCTACGGTTGAAAGTAAATTCCTTGCCAAATGGCAAGGCCCCTACGAGATAATGGAAAAAGTGAGCGAAGTGAATTACAAGGTCAGACAACCAGGAAGGCGAAAGCCCGAACAGATATATCACGTTAATCTGTTGAAAGCCTGGAGGGATAGAGAGTCCCTAGTCGCAGAAACTTGGTCACCAGCTCAAACTGGTTGCGTGATTCCGGAGGTTGGAATAGCAGCCACCTTGTCACAACCCCAACAACAGGAGGTTAAGGAGTTTGTGCTTCGCAACAAGGAGGTGTTCTCTGAGCTGCCGGGACAAACATCTGGGGTAGAGCATGATATTATTACCCCGCCCGGTGAAAGGGTGAAGTTAAAACCCTATCGGATCCCAGAGGCCCGACAGGAGGCAATACGGGAGGAAGTACAGAAAATGCTGAACTTAGGGGTGATAGAGGAGTCCCAAAGTGATTGGTTTAGTCCCATTGTGTTGGTGCCTAAACCGGATGGGAGCTGGCGATTTTGTAACGATTTTCGTCAGTTGAACAAAGTTACAAAATTTGACACCTACCCCATGCCACGTATAGATGAGTTGATCGACCGGCTGGGAACAGCCCGATACATGACGACTCTTGACCTCACAAAAGGGTATTGGCAAATTCCCCTGGCCAAGTCGGCCAAAGAGAAAACCGCATTTGTAACCCCAGACGGGGCGTTCCAATATAAGAGAATGCCGTTCGGGTTACAGAATGCGCCGGCCACATTCCAGCGGAAAATGGACCAGATACTGAGGCCCCATCGGAAGTATGCTGCGGCTTACCTGGATGACGTAATTGTCCATAGCACAGATTGGGCCTCACATCTGCCAAAAGTGCAAGCAGTCCTAGACTCTATCCGGGAAGCGGGGTTTACGGCTAACCCCAAGAAGTGTACCATTGGGCAGGAGGAGGCCAAATATCTTGGGTACACCATTGGCAGGGGAGTAATAAAACCCCAACTCAACAAAGTCGAGGCCATCCAGAGTTGGCCACGTCCCAACAGCAAGAAGCAGGTACGAGCCTTTCTGGGAATCGCGGGTTATTATCGGCGCTTCATTCCCCACTTTGCTTCTAAGGCTGTGCCCCTAACCAACCTGACGAAAGGGAAAGGGTCGGTCATGATTAAATGGACCCCCGAGGCTGAGGCAGCATTCCAATTCTTGAAACAAGCCTTATGTAGCCAGCCAGTGTTGTACTCACCCGACTTCTCTAAAGACTTTGTCGTACAAAGTGATGCGTCAGATGTGGGGTTAGGAGCAGTATTGTCCCAGGTCTGGAACGGGGAAGAGCACCCAGTCATTTACCTCAGCAGGAAGTTGAAGTCCCATGAGGTAAATTACGCCACGGTTGAAAAGGAGTGTTTAGCGGTGAAGTGGGCTCTAGATTCCCTTCGGTACTATCTGCTAGGTAGGCACTTTGACATGGTTACGGATCACGCTCCGTTAAAGTGGATGGCTCAAAACAAGGAGACAAATAGAAGAGTGAATAGGTGGTTCCTGGCCCTACAGGAATTCAACTTCACAGTAAAGCATCGCCCTGGCGTTCAAATGGGGAATGTGGATGCTTTGTCTCGAGTACATGAATGCCTGATTGCTGGTGTTCCAACCCCGAGGTTAAAACAAGAGGGGGGGGGGTATGTGACAGCAGGAAGGTAAAGTCACCTGGTTGCATCCAGGGGGGTAGATATATTTCTCCCAGATTCAGGCTTTATGCCGACTTATACAACTAGGGAGTTGATGAAGCCCAGCTGAGTCTAGTGGGCTCATGAATGACTCATACCTCTAGGGAGAGTGCTGGGCGTCGTGCAGACAGAGATGAGGAGACCAGCTGAACCTTGTCAGCTCATTTAGGCCTCTATAAGAACTCCCAGCTTCATTAGATGTTAGCTCATGCCTGG
The DNA here is from genome assembly GCA_029206835.1 of Rana muscosa. Lineage (NCBI taxonomy): Eukaryota > Metazoa > Chordata > Amphibia > Anura > Ranidae > Rana > Rana muscosa. The sequence goes on from CM055118.1 coordinate 469,767,375, forward strand.
AAGCAGACCTGTGTGGACTTCCTGGAGAGAGTGAACCCTTGTCCGGTGAGACAAAGCCTGTGTGGCTATTTGTTTGGACTTTTACTAAACCAGGGACTTAGGGACTAGGACAGCACCAGGCTGATCCCAGTTGTTAGTTTAGGAAACCTGCATGTTTAGTCAGAGGTCAAACTGACCAGGATTTATTTTGTTTGTTTCTTTTTGGCTTTGCTGTGTTTTTGTCACTGTACATAGAGAAATAAACCGCACCTTTTGATTTTGAAAACCACAACCTCCGTCTGCTGGCCCTGTTTTTGTGTGGGGAGCCCAACCAGGGGGTCACACACACCCGCTACCGAGTTAACCCCCTCACACCTGACATAATAAAAATACATAATAGATCACAATGTATAAAAAATTAAGTATACTGTAGAAAATTATTTACTGCGTAAAGGTTCATTTTTTATACATTGTGATATATCATGTATTCTTGATGATTATGTTTTTGATTGATGAATGACCATTAAAAGGATAGGTTCACCTTTGTTCACTTTTTTTTTTCTTCTAAATTCCAGCTCCCCTATGTACCAATATAGCATTCATGTATTTTTTTGCAAAAATAGCAAAGCTTTCCATTAAATCTACAGATACTTACTTCACTCTTCCTCATACACATTTCCAAACGTATCCATTAGTAATGTCTTATTTCCTGGACAGACTATAGGTCATGACACAGGAAGGAGTTGACCAGCTGAATTCATTAGCACACACCCCGCATCATCCAACTACCTACCTACCCACCCATTCCCAGCTGCAATCAATCAGTGATCACCCTTCTCTCTAAATACACAATATACAATCCGATTGCATAGTGTATGGCCATCATTATACAGGTACATAGAAGGGAGTGGACAGAAACACTGAGCTGGCAATCCCCGTTCACAACTCTGCATAGAGGAAACTTGCATTCCCACATGCATTTTTAGTTTTTTAGTGGAGGGGGGCGTTTTGGAGCATTTTCACTCATCACACATAGAACAGCCCACCCACCTGAGTGGGCTGCCCTACACAAATCAACAGGCTGCCCTATGCGTGTCAAAAAACAAACAAAAAAACAGACAAAACGTTCGCTTTCACTATGCTAGATGTGAAGGGGGCCTGAAAATGAAATTGGTCTAAAACACAAGAACAATGGGGGCTCCATTCACATCCGTGCGTTTCCTTGCATTTTAGAAATACACTGCACCAAAAATCGCAGTAATAAATGCACCAAGCTCCGCTCTAAAAAATAGTTATGAAGCTTCTTTTGGGCGATTGCTGTGTGTAGGGCAGCCCATTCAGGTGGATGGGCTGCCCTATGTGTGATGAGTGAAAATTCTCCAAAACACCTCCCCACCTTGCAAAAAAAAAAAAAAAAAAACGAATGTGGGAATTCCCGCTATGCAGAGTTGTGAACGGGGCTTGACAGCCAAGTGTTTCTGTCCACTCCTTCCTATGTACTTGTATAAAGATAGCCATACACTATGCAATCTGATTGTATATTGTGTATTTAGTGAGAAGGGTGATCACTGATTGATTACATTTCATTTAAAAAACATGCAGCTGGGAATGGGTAGGTAGGTAGGTAGGTAGGAGGGTGCATGATGCGAGGTGTGTACTTATGAGATCAGTTGGTCAACTTCTTCCTATGTCATGACCTAAAGTCTGACCAGGAAGTAAGGCATTACCAATCGATAAGTTTGGGAACATGGATGAGGACAAGTGAAGTAAGTGTCTGTAGATTTAATGGAAAGGGTGAACAAAGATGAACTCATACTTTAAAGGGATCCTGAAGAAGCCTCAAGATAGGTGAAATGCGTTGATCCTGACCCTTTAAAATATACCGTCATGGTTATTCTTATTGGATATATCAATTATTGTAATGTGCAGTTGCAATGTGCCTTTATGGATTTTTATATAATAAATGCATGTTTTTAACAAATGTATATTTTTTTGTTCTTTTTCAGGCATTTTACCCCCTTATGCTCTCCCCTGTTCTGGGGTACACGAGGAAACTCTTACTTCCACATTTTTATATTTATAGGGATATAGCCCAATGTATATCAAAAGGGTCTCCCACACATGACTTAGATGAGCCTCGATAACATTACAGTTTAGAGGTAAAACCAAAGTATACTTACACCCAGAAACAAATATGTAAAATATTGCAGCCTGCCAGCCTGTAAAGCAGGGTTTCTCAACCAGGGTTCCTTGGAACTCTAGGGCTCCTCCAGAGGTTGCTTGGGGTTCCCTGAGCAATTTCTGCCTCTCAAATAAGTTCCCACTGACACTATTGAACTTTTCTGCCATCTGTAAGGGGGTAATTCTTCCCACTAACCACAAGTGTAAGGAGCATTCTTCCCACTGACCATCACACTAATGTATTAGGGGTTGTGGTAATAGTAAATTTTAGCAGAGATTCCCCAAGACCAGAAAATTATGTCAAGGGTTCCTCTGTGTTAAAAAAAAAAAAAAAAGTTGAGAAAGGCTGCTGTAGATGCTATGGCTGCATTTGTTTTATTTTTTTCAGGGTTTTTTCTTGTCATTCTTCTGGTGATCCTGCCAGTAACATGTCCTAGGGTGATAATGCTCAATTACCATACTGTCTATGGTGGATTAACACTACCACCCTTAGCTGCTCTCTACTAATCTAGACTAATACACATCCCACTCATCTCTTTAACCACTTTAGGACTGCCTCACGCCGATATACGTCGGCAGAATGGCACGGCTGGGCATATGGACGTACAGGTACGTCCCCTTTAAGAAGCCCAGCCGTGGGTTGCGTGACTTTGGCTACAAAGTCAACTGCACGTGGTTGTTTGCTGGAGTAACAATGTAGCTGTTAAAAAAATAAAATTAAATAACTAAGACCTATGCAGTGCACCTTGAATATATAACTATGTTAGCCTAAACATTAAAACTCCAGCTTACCAAAGGGCAGAAGGAAAAATTACAGCTATTTACCCAAAAAAAAAAAAGTTTTATTTAAACTGAGCTTTACATTTTAGCCAGAGACACATGTCATTAAATCAGCACAAGGCACTTATGTAAAATGAATGTGCAATACCAACTAATGGGGGGAAAACATTTAACGAATACTAAAGATAATAATTCTATTTAAAGTTCTTGGTTTAGGCAGGCTTGCCACCCAAAATGATGAAAATTGTGAAATATGTAGCAATACCTTATCCTAGTAATAAATCATATGCTTCACTATAACCTTATCTTCAGTGTCCAGTCTAAAGTCATCTTAGAGCAGGGGTGTCCAAACTTTTTTCAAAGAGGGCCAGATTTGATGAAGTGAAAATGCGTGAGGGCTGACCATTTTGCCTGACACTCTTTGAACCATTAAAATTCGGTCTAAGTGTGTTCCTCCGAGCACTAATACACTGCCCAACAAGAATTCTCTTGCCTTTGTCGCGCTTGTTCCCGACACACAGATGAATGCTCTGCTCTTTAGGGGTACCGTTAATTCTTAAATGGTACACCACACATTGGAAAACGTGGGATGCTTTTGGTGCAGTGCAATTAAAAAAAAAAAAAGTTGGGGACTTTTCCCTGCATTTTTGTGTGGCCTTTTGAAATTAATGGTCTGCCCTACACACAGCACGCAGCCACACAGATGGGAACCAAGGGCTTGTTCACATGTCAGGTTGGAGGGGCAGTAAAACCACATGGTTGAGCTGTTTTTACCACCCCCAACTTCTCCCTCTTTAGCTGCAGAGGCAGCAGCTGGGGGTGTACACATGCTGTGGCTGCAGCTGGAGGTATATCCAGGCTGAATGGTGCTGCACTGACCTACCCCGCAACTGTGTGCCTTGCACTGTTGCGGTATAGGCTTTACTGCCTGTCAAATGCCTCTGAAAAGCGATCTGTGCATGGATTGCTTTTCAGAGGAGCAGCAGTCCTCACAAACAAGCCCTACAAAAGCAGTCCTGATGGTACAGGCACTAAAAGTAACATACACACAGACACATGCACACACACACGCATGCGCAAACACACACACACAAACACTCACATGTATAAAGCCTTTTTAAAATGAATCTAGCTTCTAAGTACCTTTGCAGTTTCCTCATTCAGCCGGGTACTGCACTCTAGGGGGAAACAGAGAGCACAGCACACTCCCCTGCACTTTCACTTTTGAAGCTGACTGAGCTTCTCACAGTGCCGATGTACAGTTCGGCAGGGGATCGGGAGATCGGGCTCATCTGACAGCCCTTATCTCCCCTGATCCCGCGGCACACCTGAGAACAGGGCGGGCCGTTCAAAACCGGGCCGCGATTGGCCCGCAGGCCGGACTTTAGACATGCCTGTCTTAGAGGATACTCCGTACATGGCTTAAAAAAATAAAAAAATCGAATAGATAGATAGATAGAGATATAGATATATATATAATATATATATATATATCACCCTTTCTACCCCCGACCTCCTGGAAAAGGGTACCTCTATTCAGAACAATTATATTCACTGCAGTTTAGATATATTTAATATCACTTTGGTTAAACGGTTGTATTCACTGTACCTGCATTCACACAAACATGGTCAAAATGCCAGTTTGTCACAATCTTAAAGTACACCCAAATCCAAAAATACATTTTATATATTTCAGCGTACCAGTCCTTACATGTAACTCATTTTCTTTCATCAGGTAAAACAAATCTTCTGCAAGTACAAAAAAAAAGTCCTTCCAAAATTCCTGTCCTTGTAACTTCCTGTGCACTGAAATAATATTGTCAGCATTCCGAGCCATCTTCTGTGAACTACAAAATATACTTTCACTATGGACTTGTAATGCATACATTTTGTGGAGGACAAACTATACTTCTAATTATGTTTTTTTCTATGTAATCTATAAACAAACATAAAAAAAGAATTAAACAAAATGATAAAATTAAAGTTATTTTTTAAGTAGTAACTTTAGACCCCTTTCACACTGGGGTGGTTTTGCAGGCGCTATTGCGCTAAAAATAGCGCCTGCAAACCGACCTGAAACAGCCACTGCCGTTTCTCCTATGTAAAAGCCAGAGGGCTTTCACATAGGAGCGGTGCGCTAGCAGGACGGTAAAAAAAAAGTCCTGCTAGCCGCGTCTTTGGAGCGGTGAAGGAGCGTTGTGTATACCGCTCCTGCCCATTGAAATCAATGGGACACCGTGGCCATACCGCCGTTTGCAGAGGCGCTTTGCGGTGGTTTTAAACCCTTTCTCGCCCGCTAGCGAGGGGGTAAAACCGCACCGCTAGCGCCCGAATAGCGCCGCAAATCAGACGGTAAAGCGCCACTAAAAATAGCGGTGCTTTACCGCTGACGCACCTCCCGCCCCAGTGTGAAAGGGGCCTTACTATAAAGTCACTAAAATTACATTTCTGGTGCAGAGCGTGATTTGAAAAAAATAAATAAAAGACTTTTAATTGAGCACTTCTTAATGTGACACTGAAAAAAGAAAACAAATAATGAAAAAAAATGAAACAATGGAAAAAATGTAATTATGAAAAAAAAAAAAAACCCTAGGGTTAACTAAGGGTTAAAAAGGAATACATTTTATTAATAAAAGTTTTTTTCTTTGGTCTGCGATGTCATATATTTTTTTCTCAGCGCAGTGGGGATGTGGCAGGGGGGGGGGGGGGGAGAAGCTGAACATAGGTGATACACCCCTCAAAACTATGTTAAAGTCTTTTAGGGCGTACCTCCTTCGTTTACAATCCTTAAGTGGTTAACTTTGTTTATTGAAGTAGAGCTCACAAGCATGGTTTGGTAAAATGTATTACTTACTACGTATGCTGGAATTATTCAGGCAGTCCCCGGGTTACAAACAAGATAGGGTCTGTAGGTTACTCTTAAGTAAAATTTGCATGTTAGTTGGAACATTACAAGGAACATTTTTTTAAGTGTAGCTCCAGACAAATGTTTTTTTTTTACATGTTTTGGATAGCATAAGGAAGGTAACACCCCTGTAACGTTGGTTTTGCTGTCTGTGCCCCTGTTCAGAAGATTTCACCTCACCTTCTGTTGCTGCAACAATTGGATTTTGGGTTGTTGTGGAAACAAGGATTGATAATAAAGCTTCAGTGGAGACACCTTTTTCCCCATGATAACTTACAGGAGAGAATTTCCCTTCCTTAGGGGTAGATTTCCTCTCACTTCCTGTTGTCTCCCTTTGTAAGTAGGAGTCATATGTGACTTGGGGACTTCCTGTATGTTTTTTTCTCTTCTAATAGCTCTAAATAAAAAATACCGGCATTCACAATCTTTTTTCATCTAATGATGAGATCTTTCTATTTTGTGAATTAGTTAATTATTTGAATCGCCCACAGCCGGGGTTTATAAAAAAAATGGATTGTATTGTATTCAAGAATTGAACAACCTTGGGGACACATCAATATATGCTTCCAAATTCCCATGGAGAATTTATTAATTGCTGAATTTTCTTCATACAAGGAGACTATTTGCCTCCGCAAAAGGACTGTCTGTGGCCAATTCAATTTAAGCTGTTTTTCAGTATTGTAAATGAAAATTTAACAGCCGTTTTCAAAACAAGCTAATCTGTTCAATGCAATTTAATTGCCTTATTAAATTAATATTTTATCTGCTGCAACTGAAATTTTATATAGATCTACAATAGAGGCATTTTAGTACTTAAGGAATGTTCATAATCAAATGGCCGATGGAAAAATATTTGTTATTTGGACCTTTTTTTATCAAAATGCATGAGACAATGTAATCTATAACTCCTTTTTAACCACTGCAGCTCCAAGTGGTTTACCCCCCCCCTCTTAATGACCAGGCCATATTTTGCGATACGGCACTGGGTTACTTTAACTGGAAATTGCACAGGTGTGTGACGTTTACCCAAATACAATTTATGACCTTTTTTTCCCCCCCACAAATAGAGCTTTCTTTTGGTGGTATTTGATCACCTCTGTGGTTTTCATTTTTTGCGCTATATCGCTATATAAAGACCAAACAAAACAAAAAAATATATATTTTTTACTTTCTGCTATAAAACATTCCCAACATAAAATTGTAAAATCAATTTAGGCCATTATATATTCTGCTACATATTTTTGGTAAAACAAATCCCAATACGTGTATATTGATAGGTTTGCGCAAAAGTTAAAAGCGTCTACAAACCATGGGATATTTTTATTTATTTTTTACTAGTATGGGCGGTGATCACTTTTTGGGAACCAGTGACACGAATACAGCAATTAGTGCTAAAAAAATATGCACTCACTGTACTGACACTGGCACAGAGAAAAGGTTAACATCAGGGGCGATCAAAGGGTTAAATGTGTTCCCTGGGAGTGATTACTAACTGTGGGGGAATGTAAAGATTTGCAGGAACACAGGATCAGCACATTCCCCTCTTGCAGAACTGCGATCTGCCTTGCTTACATAGGCAAACCGCCGTTCTGCATTTCTCCTGAACAATCAGCGGGTCCCGCCGGACCTGCTAGTTGGCTTCCGCTGTGTCCAATCACAGCGGGAGTGGGTCGTGGGCGGCGCACACCCCAGACCCGGAAAATGTCAGATCACATACCAGGTACATAATCTGGCTTTGATTATTTTTTGTGCTATAAACAAAGAAATGCAGATAATAAAAAATAAAATAATTTATATATATTACTTTCTGCTATAAAACATTCACAAAAAAACAGGAAACAGGTCTTCTCTGTTGGAGATAAAGACAAAAGGAGCACACCCGAGATGAATGTTTCTGGGACTTTATTGGTGGGAAACAAGCGTATGTGACCATATGTTCACTCTATGGTCCACCTGATCTGGTAAGAATGCATTTCTTATAACAGTGGAGGATTTGTCACGTTGAGTTACGGTCATATCGCTTGAAGATTACCTGCCATTCACGGGGTGTTCCACTACTGTTTCTTCATTCAGTTTATGGACTTTTATAATATATTTTGTTGCGCTGCACCGTCCATTACTTTTTACTTCAACAATTTAGGCCAATATGTATTCTGCTACATTTGGCCAGTTTCTGTCGAAGGGTCATAACCGGAAAAGGTCTGCCAATCTTTGCCTGATCAGGGCTCTCAGCCATTGGCTGAGAGCACTGACCGAAGTGTTCTGGGGCCGTCGACCTTTCAAAACACAATAGAACAGGAGGGGGAGATTGCTGAACTGATAGTACAGCGGCTCCAACCTGAGCTGTCAGTTTTTTTTCGTTCAGCCCTTCTCGGTTGAATGAAAAAAAAAAACAAAAAAAAACCAAACTAGTGTGTACGAGGCTTAAAGGCGTTGTAAAGTCAGAAGTTTTTTTTTTTACTGCATTCTATGCACTAAGATAAAAAGTCTTCTGTGTGTAGCAGCCCCCCAATACTTACCCGAGTCCCACCTCTATCCAGTGATGTCCCTCGGCAATCCGGGACTCTCCCTCCTGACTGACACAGCAGCAGCACCATTGGCTAACTGACTTTGATCGCGGGCACGAGAGGCAGAACAGGGACGTGTGTGTGTGTAAACACACAAATCCCTGTTCTGTGAGGAGACAGATCGTGAGTTCCTAATAGCTAGGAACCACGATCTGTCATTTCCTCTAGTCAGTCCCCTCCTCCCACAGTTAGAACACACAGTCAGGGAACACAGTTAACCCCTTGATCACCCCCTATCCAGTGCCATTTTTACAGTAATTGGTGCATTTTTATAGCACTAATCGCTTTATAAATGCCAATGGTCCCAAAACTGTGTCAAAAGTGTCCGCCATAATGTCGCAGTCCCGATAATTTTTATAGCACCAATCAATGTACCCGAGTTACGAACGACTCCTACTTACAAACGGCCTCAAATGCCGGTCACTTTCGCTCCACGGTGGTCCTGGATACCTCCGAGCACCTCCCACACTGCAGTACTACATGCATGGCCAGAAGAGCCCCAGATAACATAGCAAGCGCCCGAAACATCCCACATCCATGCACAGGCGGAAGTTACACTTACAAATGCAGCCTTCCTGAAAAATTCCACTAACGAACAAACCTACAGTCCTTAATGTGTTTTCGTAACTCGGGGACTGCCTTTTAATGTCACTGGTCCCCAAAAAGTGTCACTTGGGTCAGATTTGTCCGCCGCAATGTTGCAGTCCCGCTAAAAATCGCAGATCGCCGCCATTACCAGTAAAAACATAAAAAGAAAAAAAGTACATCTATCCCCTATCTTGTAGACGCTACAACTTTAGTGATTTGTTTTACCAAAAATATGTAGCAGAATGAATACATATTGGCCTAAACTGATAAATTAAACTTTTTTTAAAAAAAAAATTGGGATATGTATTATAGCAGACAGTAAAAAAAAAAAAATTTCACAACTGTAACTAATTTTTTTGTTTATAGCGCAAAAAAAAAATAAAAATAAAAAAAACGCAGAGGTGATCAAATACCACCAAAAAACAAAAAAAAGCTCTATTTGTGGGAGAAAAAAAAAGGACATTTTACTTGGGTACAACTTCGCACGACCGCGCAATTGTCAGTTAAAGCGACGCAGTGCCGTACTGCAAAAAAAATTGGCCTGGTCATTAAGGGGGTAAAACTATCTGGGGCTGAAGTGGTTAAACCATATAATTTCCAAGGAAAGACAAAGGCAGGTTTGGCTGGAAAAATAAGTGCTATTTGAAGGTCCATCTCTGTTCCTGGCCTGTGAATGCATCCATTAGCCTATCATTTGGACAACGTTGGGTAAGGGGATTCCTGCAAGCATTGTGTGAGCTTAGATATATTGAACAAATTCTTATACACTGATTCTGTGTTTGAGACACAACCGAGTATCCAGCATTTACTCAAGAAGCCTTCAATATACAACAGTAGAGTTGGGCATGAGTGATGAATTGTCTGATCTTCAGATTGTTAGATGTGGCCTTACAGTTATATATAAAAGAACACATTGTGGCAGACATCTCAGTTTGGATGTGGCTACTGTGTTCACATATCACATACTATATTGTGGATGATTACATAATGTGTGTGTAATATATATATATATATATCTATATACAGTGGGTACGGAAAGTATTCAGACCCCCTTAAATTTTTCACTCTTTGTTATATTGCAGCCATTTGCTAAAATCATTTAAGTTAATCTTTTTCCTCATTAATGTACACACAGCACCCCATATTGACAGAAAACACAGAATTGTTGACATTTTTGCAGATTTATTAAAAAATAAAAACTGAAATATCACATGGTCCTAAGTATTCAGACCCTTTGCTGTGACACTCATATATGTAACTCAGGTGCTGTCCATTTCTTCTGATCATCCTGGAGATAGTTCTACACCTTCATTTGAGTCCAGCTGTGTTTGATTATACTGATTGGACTTGATTAGGAAAGCCACACACCTGTCTATATAAGACCTTACAGCTCACAGTGCATGTCAGAGAAAATGAGAATCATGAGGTCAAAAGGAACTGCCTGAAGAGCTCAGAGACAGAATTGTGGCAAGGCACAGATCTGGCCAAGGTTACAAAAAAAATTCTGCTGCATTTAAGGTTCCTAAGAGCACAGTGGCCTCCATAATCTGATGAGACCAAGATAGAACTTTTTGGCCTTAATTCTAAGCGGTATGTGTGGAGAAAACCAGGCACTGCTCATCACCTGTCCAATATAGTCCTAACAGTGAAGCATGGTGGTGGCAGCATCATGCTGTGGGGGTGTTTTTCAGCTGCAGGGACAGGAGGACTGGTTGCAATCGAGGGAAAGATGAATGCGGCCAAGTACAGGGATATCCCGGACGAAAACCTTCTCCAGAGTGCTCAGGACCTGAGACTGGGCCGAAGGTTTACATTCCAACAAGACAATGACCCTAAGAACACAGCTAAAATAACAAAAGGCGTGGCTTTACAACAACTCTGTGACTGTTCTTGAATGGCCCAGCCAGAGCCCTGACTTAAACCCAATTGAGCATCTCTGGAGAGACCTAAAAATGGCCGTCCACCAACGTTTACCATCCAACCTGACAGAACTGGAGAGGATCTGCAAGGAGGAATGACAGAGGATCCCCAAATCCAGGTGTGAAAAACTTGTTGCATCTTTCCCAAAAAGACTCATGGCTGTATTAGATCAAACGGGTGCTTCTACTAAATACGGAGCAAAAGGGTCTGAATACTTAAGACCATGTGATATTTCAATTTTTCTTTTTTAATAAATCTGCAAAAATGTCAACAATTCTGTGTTTTTCTGTCAATATGGGGTGCTGTGTGTACATTAATGAGGGGAAAAATAGGATTTTTTGTACTCACCGTAAAATCCTTTTCTCTGACATCCATGGACTGACACGGTGTCTCTACACTTTACACGTGGGTTATGTCCCTGCTTGCAGGAGAAGACCTAGGCAGAATGTGAGATGTTATACATACATTCTAAAAGCCAGAGCTGAACAGCCCCACCCAGGGGGCGGTCCCTCCGGGCATAACCCTCCCACTACAGTCAGCAGACTTCAGTTCGTAACAAAGCAGTACAAACTTAAAAGGAAGGGTGGGTGCCGTGTCAGTCCATGGATGTCAGAGAAAAGGATTTTACGGTGAGTACAAAAAATCCTATTTTCTCTTATCATCCATGGACTGACACGGTGTCTCTTTACACTTTACACGTGGGATGTCCCAAAGCAGTGTCAAGAGGGATGGGAGCAGTATAAATGGAAAAACCAAAAACTTCACTCCAAGAAGGCAGATCTCCTCAACGGAGGAGTCGCAACTTTAAACAGCGGCCTGCAGCACCCTGCGGCCGAAGGAAGCATCCGAAGATGCAGCCACATCAACCTTATAAAAAACTTAAAAGGTATGAACAGACGACCAGGTCGCCGCCTTGCACACTTGTGCAACCGACGCTTGATGTCGGAAAACCCAGGAAGCACCAATTGCCCTGGTGGAATGCGCCGTAACCGGAAAGGGAGGCGCCCGCCCTTTGAGAGCATAGGCTTGAATGACGGTTTGTCTGATTCCCCTAAAAATGATGGCAGACGAAACTGCTTGGCCCTGTTATGGACCAGGGGCAGTCACAAACAGTGAGTCGGACTTCCGAATAGAAGCAGTAGCAGACAGGTACACCCGTAAGGCTCGTACCACATCCAATATGTGCAGCGCAAACTCTCTGGGATGCGATGGGTGAGGACACAAGGACGGGAGGACAATGTCCTCATGTAGGTGAAAGGTAGACACCACCTTTGGCAAAAGGGAAGGTCGCGGATGCAACACCGCCTTATCCTTATGGATGACTAAATATGGCGACTTGCAGGACAAAGCCGCCAACTCAGACACTCGTCAAACAGAAGTGATTGCCACTAAAAGGCCACCTTCTGAGACAAGACAAGAGAGGAATATCCCGGATATTCCCAAAAAGGAGGTTCCTGGAGGACCTAGAGCACCAAATTCAGATCCCACGGTGGGAGAGAAGGCTTGACAGGAGGGAGCACATGGCGAACCCCCAACACAAGGTGCTAACCAAGAAATGACCCGCTAGAGGTCGCTGAAAGAAGACGGCCAAGGCCGAAATCTGATCCTTGATGGTACTCAAAGCAAGCTTTTGGGTCACTCCACACTGTAGAGGACGCAGGATTCTGGGGACGGAATACGTCCGAGGACGCCAGTCCAGCGCTTTGCATATGGCGATATAAGCTTTCCAGGCACGGTGATAGATCTGCCTGGAGGAAGACTTCCGTGTCCTTAACATGGTCAAAATGACAGAGTCCGAGAGACCTCGGTCCCTCAACACCTGGCTTTTAACAGCTCTGCCGTTAAAGCCAGAGACTGTAAGCCGGATAAAACATAGGACCTTGAGACTGAAGGTCCTCCCTCATCGGCAACCGCCAGGGAACGTCCACAACGAGACGTACCAGATCAGCGTACCAGTGACGCTGAGGCCAATCCGGAACAATTAGGATCACCGGAGTTTATATCAGGCGATAAGGACCCTATGGGGCCACCAACGCATCCGAGTCATCGCCCAAGGATCCCTGGATCTGGCCACAACCTCGACCCTTGCGACTGAGTCGAGAGGCCATCAGGTCCACATCCGACGTGCCCCCCCGTCGGCAAAGGAGTTGAAATATGCAAGGACCACTCTTCCTGGTCCGGCGTCTGGCGATTGGCGACTCAGATAGTCCGCCCCTACAGAGCCGGCACGTTTCTTCCGGCCCACTTCAGGATACGGATTACCTCGGAAGCCGCAGCTGAGCTCCGAGTCCCCCCGTGATGGTTTACATACGCCACCGCCGTGGCGTTGTCCGACTGGCTCCTGATGGAGCGACCCCGTACTCTCTCCGACCTGAGGAGAGACACAGTCTGATGGCCCGCATTTCCAGAACAGTGATTGGTAAACGGGCTCGTCCGGAGTCCAAGGCCTTGAGCCGACAGGACTCCCCAGACTCCACCCCAGCCCGTCAGGCTGGCGTCCGTCGTGAGTACCGTCCATTGGATGGGAGGGGAACGACTTTCCGGACCGAAGAGCCGAGGGTCCCAACCACCCTGTCAGGGACGCCCTGACCAGGTGAATCACCTGGATCCGAAGATCCAAGGACAACGGGGATTTGTCCCAGGTGAACAAGATCTCCTTCTGCAATGCCCTGGTGTGTGATTGGGCATACGGAATGGCCGCGAAGGAGGCCACCAGGAGTCCCGGGACTCTCATGCAAACAACGGATTGACAACCATGTTCGGGATGTCAGCACCCGCACCGCAGACTGAAGTGTCAGCAACTTCTCCAGAGGTAGGATACTTTTGCCTCCAAGGAGTCCAGAACCAGAACTAGAGACTCCAGACACTGAGTCGGGACCAGGACTGACTCCTGAATGTTCAGGAACCACCCAAAGTCCCTGAGGGTCTAATTGACGATAGTCACCTTTCCTCTAAGTCTGAGCCACTTTCTGCTCATAGCAGAAGACCGTCCAGATAGCCCACGAAAGCAATACCTCGCTGTAACAGAAGGCTAGAACCGGAGCAAGCACCTTGGTGAACACCCTTGGTGCCGAGGCAAGGCCGAAAGGAAGAGCCACAATCGAGAGTGGACTTCGCTGATCGCAAGGCGCAGAAACTTCTGGTGACTTGCGCAGATCGGAACATGCAAGTAGGCGTCCTTGAAGTCCAAGGACGCCAGAAGAAAATCCCTTTGGTGGAGTGTAGCGATCACCGTGCGAATGGATCCCATGCGGAATTTCTGCACCTTCTCGAAGGCATTCAGGGCCTTGAGGTCCAGGATGGGTCGAACCACGTCCTATTTTTGGGACGACAAACAGATTCGAGCAGAATCCCTGAAAACTCTCCTGTGACGGAACCGGCACAATCACTCCGGACCTGATCAAATCCTGTACAGCCCCCGAGAGGGCTGCCCGACAGGTAGGAAGGAGAGGAAGATTCAAGGGAAAGAATCTGTGTGGGGGCCAGGATCGGAATACTATCCTATAACCTGAGGTGACCACCTCGCACACCCACCAGTCGGAGATTCGGGAGGTCCACCGATCCGTGAACCTGCGAAGTCGTCCCCCCACCCCAGAGTCGGGCGGAGGCAAGACTTCACGCGGAGGCGGGCTTGGGAGCCGCTTGTTTGGCTTACGCACCCAGGGGCACTTGTGCCCACCAGCCGCACTGCCGTCAGTCTGAGAGGGCCTACCTGTGGACTCTGACTGACGAAAAAAACCCTGTTTTGCTGGAAAGGAAGGCCCCTGTTTGCGGCGGGCCTCCTCACCCTTGCTAGTCTAAGGAAGAAGAGTGCGTTTACCTCCCGTGACATCCATGACAATGTCATCCAGAGCAGCACCGAAAGGTCTACCGCCTTTAAAATAGTAGATCCGTCAGGAGCTTCCTAAGGCTAGGTCAGCAGACCAGCATTTCAACCAGATAAGACGACGCAATACCACCGCCGAGACAGAGGCCCTGGATATTAAAGGGGCCGCGTTCAGCGTGGCGTCGCACACAGAAACTAGGCCCTGAACCAGTTGGTGGGCCAGAGCAACTGTGTCTGGAGGAAGAATATGCTCCTGTACAGCTAGGTGCAACATTTTTGCCCAACCTGTAAGTGTTTTAGACACAAGGGTCGCCGCTACCACAGGTCGTAGGGCGGATCCCAACAAGGCAAACATGGTTCTGCTCACCACTTCTGACCTCCTGTCAGTGGGGTCCTCAAATGCAGGAGTCGCCCTCCATCGGGAGAGTGATGGCCTTGTTCAACACTTTTTAAGTAGGGCATCTTCAAGGGGTACCTGATAGACAAACGCCGCGGGACCATAAAAAAATTCTTCTGCGGCTTTTCCCAGACCTTATCAATGAGCTGGTCAAAGAAAGTACAATGGAAAAAACCCCTTTAGAAGGCCTGGCCTTAAAAGAACCAAAGGAAACAGTATCCGCCTGAGGTTCTGCATCCGCAGCATTTGAGCTTGAGAGTGTCCCTCACCGCAGTCATCAGCACACTAACAAGCGCCCTGTCATTTACTGACTCAGAACTGGAGTTTCCCTCATAAGGAATGTCCTGTTCAAAACCATCCATACATTCAGAACTAGGGTCCTGAGCGATAGTGGCTAGGCCCATATCTGAATCAGTGCACTGCCCTTGAGTAGATAAAGTGGGGAGAGGGCGCCTTTTTGCACCTTGCGCTTGCACACAGCTCCCATCCTGGTCAGAAATTGATTCCAGGGCTGCCCACAACAGGTCCATAGGGACCGCAGTGCTGAAGCACTGCCTGTTGCCACTGACATTTTTAGGGGAAGCTGGTGACACAGACTCCATATTGTCCCTCTCTGAGACTCTCTCAGATAAAAAGTCCACCCACAGGCTGTGCTGTCTGAGGAGGGGGCGCCCAGGGGACTCACCAAACCGGACCAGGGACCGCTTAGTTCCGCTGTCTGTACCGCGCTGTGTCAGCGCTGGTAAGCTGTGAGGAGACTGAGGAGATTTGCGCTGCTATAGCAGCGCTAGAGGCCAAACTAGTGCTGAAAAGCGCGCGGGCTACAAGAAAATGGCCGCCGCACTTCACTGAGGCGATCCGCGGCAAGATGGCCGCCATGACGCAGTTAAAATGAAACAGCACACACGCACAGCGCCACTCGGCGCTCAGGCCCCCAAAAAAAAAAAACACACAAAAAAGCCCCAAGGCATACATTGCAGACCAGCATGAGCCCCCCAAGAACAGTGTGACCCCCAAGCACCCCACACAGTCAGCGCCAGTAATGGTGACAGAGAGCGACAATAAAATACAGGGGGAGACAGGGAAAATCCCCCACAGAGAAACACACAGCCCTTTGTACTCACCTGCAGGCAGGAGAGACTACTTACCCGTCCCCTGAGGGACACACTGGTGTTTCTGACAGGACTATCACAGTGCAGTACTGAGTAGCTGTCGGCCCGGTCCACCGCGAAAGATACAGTCAGTCAGGAGCTGTTCAGTCTTGAGAGGACCGTGGGAGCATGAAAGCAAACCCGGCCACCCCTGGAGTCATGGGGCCTGTCGTGAACCGAGTCTCACGCACAGAAGGAGAGGATCAGCACGCTCTATGGTCGGACAGGGAAGACTACGAGGATATCTTGTACCCAACCTGTTGCCCAGCCGACAGTTGATAGAAGATTCTGAAAAATAAAATAAAAAAGAATTCCAAAAAGGAATAAAATAGGTCAGGAGACTGGCTCCTGAGGGAGCCACGTCTTCTCCTTCTGCTAGGCAGAAAAAAACTGAAGTCTGCTGACTGTAGTGGGAGGGTTATGCCCGGAGGGACCGCCCCCTGGGTGGGGCTGTTCAGCTCTGGCTTTTAGAATGTATGTATAACATCTCACATTCTGCCTAGGTCTTCTCCTGCAAGCAGGGACATAACCCACGTGTAAAGTGTAAAGAGACACCGTGTCAGTCCATGGATGACAAGAGAAAAATGCACTTAAATGATTTTAGCAAATGGCTGCAATATAACAGAGTGAAAAATGTAAGGGGGTCTGAATACTTTCCTACCCACTGTATATCTATATATATATATATATATATATATATATATATCTATATATAGAGAGAGAGAGAGAGAGAGAGAGAGAGAGAGAGAGAGAGAGAGAGAGAGAGAGAGAGAGAGAGAGAGAGAGAGAGAGAGAGAGAGAGAGAGAGAGAGAGAGAGAGAGAGAGAGAGAGAGAGAGAGAGAGAGAGAGAGAGAGGAGAGAGAGAGAGAGAGAGAGAGAGAGAGACACACACGCCACATCCTTAGCATTAAGGCACCACCAATAGTGGAAGATTGCAATTATAGTAGAGAACGTGCCTGGACAGGATATGGAGGAGAGCGCCATCTAATTTCAAATAAAATAACACTGTAGGATGTGTGGTGACACTATTGATGTCATTGAGGCAGCATTCTATATATTGGAAGCAGGCACTAGTTTAACACAGTTCATGGGTTATCATTGAACTCCGAATGATGACGCTCTCAAAGTAGAAAGGCCTGTTAAAAGAATATTGATATAGACACCTGTTGAAATATGATTGTGTCTGAGATCTTTTAAGAGGTATATTCATTCTGGATACTGGTATATCCTGTATTGACACACGGAAAACTCATGTGCAAACCTCCAAAAAGGGATTCCATCCATATAAGAACAGCTTTTGATACTTGCCCTCTAAAGCTTAGATTAATAGAGAATTGAGACACCTGGTCCTAAGACTAAATGATGTATTTTGGACAGCTCATACGAGCTTACTGGGATTTTCCCTATATCTTGGACAAAGGGGAGATTTACTAAAATCGGAGGGTGCAAAATCTGGTACAGCTGTGCATTGTAGCCAATCAGCTTCTAACTTCAGCTTGCTAAATGAAGCTTTGACAAAAAAAAAAAAAAAAAATGGAAGCCGATTGGTTTCTAAGCAGACCTGTACCAGATTTTGGACTCTCCAGTTTTAGTAAATCAACCCCAATGCATGTTATGTGATGTTTATGCAGAAGTCATTTTTCACATCTATTACATTCAGAGATGGGCATGGACCCTTTATAGCCCTTTAGCATATAGGACCTAATGGGATATTGTTATACCATGGTGTTCTAACTGTGTTTTCTATAATAAAAAAAGATTTAAATAGTGGAGAGCTGGCCGATTCATTTTAAAAAAAATAGCTCACAGCTGCTATTTAGGACTGTGAGCTTGCTTTCGGTCTTTGCCACACTGCAATACCTAGGCAAATGGCGATAAAGGAGTTACCTTAGGAATCCAATGATTCAGTAAAAAAAAGGGACTTTAAAGGCTCTGTACATAAGGCAATGAAAACACAGTTAAGAACTAAAAATATATTCATCACAATCTATTGGAAAAACCATATTGATTCTGCTTCCGCAATTATATAGTCACAAAGATCATGCACCATATGGTGCTAAACACAAACTATACATAGTCCATAGACTGATGCGCGCGCATTCATTGGAAACTCCAAGCTGACATGTTTCGCAGCTTAGGGCGCTGCTTCTTCAGGAACCACAAAGTGCCCTGGAGTTGGTATTTGTTACCTTGTCATAGTAACATACTGGAAATAAGTTAAATTGCTGTCTGATGCTGGATCTGCCACGGCCCTGGTCTCTTTATTGCGTAGTCCAGCGCCTTTGATGCCATCTCCCATCCTTGTTGGTCAGGGCAAAGTTGCCAGGGCATACAGGATACAGGGCACCAATTATATTGACATCTATAGGTTTTTAAGCTGTGATATCTCCACATTCTGTTCCTAAAGAAGCAGCGGCCTAAGCTGCAAAACATGTCGGACTTGGAATTCCCAATGAACGCACGAGAATCAGTATATGAACTACAGTATGTATAGTTTGTTTCTAGCATCATATGGTGCCTGATCTTTGTGACTATGTAACTGCAGAAGCAATATGACTACCTATGGTTTTACTAATGGACTGTGATAAATGAAAATTTGTATATTTTTAGGATTTCTTAACTGTGTTGTCGTTGCCTTATGTACAGAGCTTTTAAAGTCCCCTTTTTACTGAATCATTGGATTCCTAAAGTTGTTCTGGATAGTTGTATGGGATGTGGCACTGGATTACCAAGGTTGTTCTGGATACTTGTATGGGATGTGGCATTGGATTCCTGAGGTTGTTCTGGATACTTGTATGGGATGTGGCATTGGATTCCCAAGGTTGTTCTGGATAGTTCTATGGGATGTAACACTGTACAAATATCCCCATGAGGTCCGTTGGTCCATTTTTTTATTTTTTTTTGTGCCAGTAAATAAGTTAAAAATGAGAAGCGGTGCATGCATTATACTGACAAAATCAGTCACAGTGTTGGAGTAAGAAAAGCTAATGCTGCAAACGTGTGTGTGTGTACCGACTAAAAAAACATGTAACCAAAGAGGAAAATCCTGTATACAGGGTATGCATGTGTTTTGACCTCAAGTCCTCTGCAGAAAAAGTAGGATAGGATATTTAGGAATTCTAGTACACAGAGTAATGTTGCCAAGTGAAGAAACAGCTTGAAATGGAAAATGTGGATTTTTGAATTCCCCATAAAATCCTTTTCTTGTCCATTGTGGGACACAGGAAGTCTTTAACCTTCAGGTTTTACTTACAGGAGAATTGAACACTAGCAAACAATAAAAAACAAAACTGTAGGCCATCACAGGATAACCCCTTTGACTACCAGTCTGTCTCACTTTTGTAACAAAACAGTGGCCAGAACATGATCATAAACAGAGTGGGACCAGCGTCTCTCAGTAAATGTGAAGAAAAGGATCTTACAAAATTTTGAAAATTCATGTTTTTTCCCATCCATTGAGACACACAGGAAGTCTTTAAAACGTCAGGATGTTGAAAGGAAGCCTTATGTAAACTTATGTGATGGGCAACACAGCATACAAATTTGGCCCTACAAATCTGGGAAACAGTTGCTTGATGTTAAAAAAAAACAACTCATGAAGCAACCAACATATCTGGTAGTATGCGCCTCAACAAGATAAGGAGGTACTAGTAGTTTGATGCTGAAAAGCCAAAGAAGAACACACAGATCTAGTAGTGCGTGCCCTGACAAGAAGGGGTTGACCCTGATCCTTAAAACTACAAGTTTGGATGATGGTCTGTCTGATCCACTTAGAGATGGTGGAACAAGAAACTAGTGGAAATAAAAGACAAAATGGGAAAAACAGTACTTCTGAAAGAGGTTAAAGTGATTGTATTAACCACTTAAGCCCCGGACCATTTTGTAGCTAAAGGACCAGAGCTGTTTTCAGAATTTTGCACTGCGCTGCTTTAACTGGAAATTGTGCGGACATGTAATGTTGTACCGAAACAAAATTTGCGTCCTTTTCTTCCCACAAATAGAGCTTTCTTTTAATAAATGTCAATAAGCGTATATTTATTGGTTTGCGCAAAAGTTATAGCGTCTACAAACTAGGGTACATTTTCTGGAATTTACACAGCTTTTAATTTATGACTGCCTATCTCATTTCTTGAGGTGCTAAAATGGCAGGGCAGTACAAAACTCCCCCAAATTACCCAATTTTGGAAAGTAGACACCCCAAGGAAATTGCTGAGAGGCATGTTGAGCCCATTGAATATATTTTTTTTTTGTCCCAAGTGATTGAATAATGACAAAAAAAAATAAAAAAATTACAAAAAGTTGTCACGAAATGATATATTGCTCACACATGCCATGGTTATATGTGGAATTGCACCCCAAAATACATTTTGCTGCTTCTCCTGAGTACGGGGATACCACATGTGTGGGACTTTTTGGGAGCCTAGCCGCGTACGGGACCCCCAAAACCAAGCACCGCCTTCAGGATTTCTAGGCACAAATTTTTGATTTCACTCCTCACTACCTATCACAGTTTCGAAGGCCATAAAATGCCAAAATAGCACAAAACCCCCCCAAATGACCCCATTTTGGAAAGTAGACACCCCAAGCTATTTGCTGAGAGGCATGGTGAGTATTTTACAGCTCTCATTTGTTTTTGAAAATGAAGAAAAAAATAATATATTTTTTTTTAATTTTCAAAACTTTGTGACAAAAAGCGAGATCTGCAAAATACTCACCATACCTCTCAGCAAATAGCTTGGGGTGTTTACTTTCCAAAATGGGGTCATTTGGGGGGGTTTTGTGCCATCTGGGCATTCCATGGCCTCCGAAACTATGATAGGCAGTGAGAAGTGAAATCAAAAATTTACACCCTTAGAAAGCCTGAAGGCGGTGATTGGTTTTTGGGGTCCCGTACGCGGCTAGGCTCCCAAAAAGTCTCACACATGTGGTATCCCCGTACTCAGGAGAAGAAACAGAATGTATTTTGAGGTGTAATTCCACATATGATCATGACATGTTTGAGCAATATATCATTTAGTGACAACTTTGTGCAAAAAATAAAAAATAAATAAATAAATTGTCTATTTTCCGCAACTTGTGTCAACATATAAAATATTCCATGGACTCGACATGTCTCTCAGTATATAGCTTGGGGTGTCTACTTTCCAAAATGGGGTCATTTGGGGGGGTTTTGAACTGTTCTGGCATTTTATACACAACATTAGGAAGCTTACATCTACTCTTCTAACCACTTGAAGGCAAAGCCCTTTTTCACACTTTTTGTTTACATGAAAACATATTTTTTTTTGCAAGAAAATTATGTTGAACCCCCAAACATTATATATATTTTTAAAGCAAAGGCCCTACAGATTAAAATGGTGGGCGTTGCAATTTTTTTTTCTACACAGTATTTGCGCAGCGATTTTTCAAACGCATTTTTTGGGGAAAAAATACACTTTTTTTTATTTTAATGCACTAAAACACACTATATTGCCCAAATGTTTGATGAAATAAAAAAGATGATCTTAGGCCGAGTACATAGATACCAAACACGACATGCTTTAAAATTTCGCACAAACGCGCATTGGCGACAAACTGCATACATTTTTAAAAGCCTTTAAAAGCCTTTACAGGTTACGCCGTTAGATTTACAGAGGAGGTCTACTGCTAAAATTAATGCCCTCGATCTGACCTTCGCGGTGATACCTCACATGCATGGTGCAATTGCTGTTTACATATGACGCCAGACCGACGCTTGCGTTCGCCATTGGGCAAGAGCAGGGCAGGACAGGGGTGCTTTTTTTTTTTATTATTAATTTTGCTTTTTTATTTTATTTTTAAACTGTTGCTTCCATATTTATTTATTTATTTTTTATCATTTTTATTGTTATCTCAGGGAATGTAAATATCCCCTATGATAGCAATAGGTAATGACAGGTACTCTTTTTTTGAAAAAACTGGGGTCTATTGGACCCTAGATCTTTCCTCTGCCCTCAAAGCATCTGACCACACCAAGATCGGTGTGATAAAATGCTTTCCCAATTTCCCAATGGCGCTTTTTATATCCGCGGGGGGGGACATTCTCTCCCACTGCTTGTAAAAGCAGTCCAGAGGCTAATTAGCCACTAGGATTGCTTTTACATGAAAGCCAGCCGCTGGCTGAAAAGAATGATACCAAGATGATACCTAAACCCGCAGGCATCATTCTGGTATAAACATTCAAAGTCCAGCAACATACCAGTACGTTGCTGGTCCTTGTTGGACATGTATTGTAATCTTTTTTTTCATGCAGCCTGTTAGCTGAACGAAAAAAAAAGATTGATCGGTGGGTATGCCCACCATTAGAATACCGCCCTTCATCCACCCACTTCTAATGATGGGCATACATGCACCATTTATATATGCCGAAGCATGGGGGCATCTTCCCGCAAAAGTTATGCCGCGTACACATGGTCAGACTTTTCCACGGGCAAGCCTCCGTCGGAATTTCGACCGTATGTACGCGGCATTAGGAGCAAAATCGCTCCTCCGCCCCTGCTGCCCCAATGCTTCGGCATATATGCTTTTTTTTTTTAACTGTGGTGGTGAAATCACCTCCTACAGCACTGGAGTCGCAGGGATCAGGCCTGTCTCTGCGAACGCTGCAGTTATGTGTGTTGTGTTTTGTAAGTGACAGTGATCGATCGATACTGCACTTGGGTGGCCTGGGCTGGACGGAGGGGCAAAACGCAGGTGCTAGCAGGTATCTGGGCTGATCCCGCTAACACTGCATTTTTGGGAACCCTAAACTGCTGGGGACGCTAGTATAGATCTGATCAGATCAGATATTGATCTGATCTGTTCAGATACTATACCACTAAGGGGGGTGTATGCAAAACGCGTGGGTGTTAGCGCTACTGGCACTAACCTGACGCTGCCTGGGGTGTGACGCAGACCCTCTCTGATGCTAAAACCTAATTGATATCACCCGCCGGGCGATCAGGGGGTTAAACCTTTATTGGGTTATATACGGCGGGTGCCCTGACACTATAAAAAGCAAACTAACTAACCAGCGTCACCCGTAACACTTATATGGTGATTACTGGTGAAAGGGTTAACTAGGGGCAATTAGGGGGTTAAAACCTTTATTAGATAATATATGGGGGTACCTGACGCTATATAAAAACCTGACGGCGAACCTAAAAATTTTTTACTGGCTACCTATCGGTATCACCGACACTAAGACAAGGATCATAAAAACGATCGCTTAGCGACAGTGGTGATAGGGGGTGAAAGGGTTACCTGGGGGGCGATCAGGGGGTTAAACCTTTATTAGATAATATATTGGGGTACCTGACGCTATAAAAACCTGCGGCGAACCTAAAAAAAATTACTGGCTACCGATCTGCATCACCGACGCTAAGACAGCGATCAGAAAAATGATCGCTTAGCGACAGTGGTGATAGGGGGTGAAAGGGTTACCTGGGGGGCGATCAAGGGGGTTAAACCTTTATTAGGGGGGGTTAGGGGGCTACACTGGACCTAAAACTAAATGTAGTGACACTTTTACAGTCACAAATGTCACCGATTGCAGTGATCACTAAATAAATGGTCACTGCAATCAGTGACACTGTGACTGGGGGCTGGGGGGTGATCTGGGGGGGGGGGCGATTTATGTGCCTATGTGTGCTGGTGTCAGTGTGCTGTTTTGTGCACTAACCTGCATCTTCTCCTGTACGGCGCTCGGTATATGTGAGCGCCGCAGGAGAGATGACATCACTTCCTCCTGCCTGTGTAAACAGTACACAGGCAAGGGAAGCTCTCTCATTCGCCGGGAGCGATCGAGAGGGGGGGGGCCGGAATCGAACGGCCGTCCCCTCATGCCGGATCGCTCCCGAAGGTAAAACGACCACCCACTGTAAAGAAGGGGGTCCGATCGGACCCCCCAACTATACAAAGGCAATCACGTATATGTACGTGATTCTGCCTGTCGGTGCCATTCTGCCAACGTATATTTACAGTGGGCGGTCGTTAAGTGGTTAAAGTGATTGTATAGTCTTGTTTTTTTGTTTTTGTTTTTTAATAACAAACATGTTATAATTACCTGCTCGGTTGCAGTGGATTTTCACAGAGCAGCCCGGATCCTCCTCTTCTTGAGTCCCTCTTTGCTGCTACTAGTCCCTCCCTCCTTTCAATTGCCCCCACAGCAAGCAGCTTGCTATGGGGGCACCCGAGCCGAGCTGCAACTTCGTGTATCCATTCAGACACGATGCGTTTTTCAGCTTGTAAAACACTTATCTCTATAGTTCGAAAACGCCTAACAAGCAAAATCCCATTCATTTCAATGGCCCTGTTCACATATGAGTGAAAAGTACATTAGCTTCTTTTTGACAGATTACAAGCGTTTTTGGCTCCATAGACTTCAACAGAAAACACCTGACCCAAAAATAAGACCGGGTCTTCTATTAATTTTGGCTACAAAAAAGACCCTAGGGCTTATTTTCGGGGGATGTCTTATTAGTATCAGTATTTTGACATAATTTAAATCCCCCAAAAAACATCTTGGTTAACGTACTTTTAAGATTATGTAGTCTGTTTAGTGGGAGGATTGTGCTGGTGTATGGTGCAGTGTGTCTCCCTTTGTGGCTGGTTTATGAGAAGTACCTTTTTACAGCAGCCCTCGGCAATCATGTCTGGAAGCAGAGGAGAAGACCTCTGGTGCGTCAGCGGCGGCTGTGGATGGCGTATTTTGCATGATCGTTGCAGGGGGGGGGGGGGGGACGACACTGCCCCTTGTGCCAGTGTGGACTTTTTTCAAAGCGGATTAATTTTTCTTTAAAATAACTTTACTAGGGCTTATTTTCGGGATAGGGCTTATATTGCAGCTCTCCCTGATAATCGCGCTAGGTCTTATTGTCGGTGTAGGGCTTTTTTTCGGGGGAAACATGGTAGCAGCTTTCCACCCCTAAATTCCTCTTCCTCTCCTCCCCCTAGTGCTTTCTATTGGCTAAACAAAAACACCTGAAGCTGTAAAAAGCTTGTACTACCACTTCTAAAAAGCTGCAAAAAAAGCTTAAAAAAAACACCCAAAAAAAATGACATCGATACGCTCAGGTGTGAATGGAGCTTAAGCCTTTTTCTGATATTTGTTGCTTAGAAGTTAAAATCAGTATTTTCTGCTAGAAAATTTACTTAGGACCCCCAAACATTATACATATTTTTTTAGAAGCGACCCTACAGAATAAAATGGCGGTCGTTGCAATATTTTATGTCACACTGTATTTGCGCAGCGGTCTTTCAAATGCAATTTTTTTGGGGAAAAAAAAAAACACACTTCAATAAATAAAAAAAACAAACAAAAAAAAAAACTACCGTATATACTCGAGTATAAGCCGAGGCACCTAATTTAACCACAAAAAGACTGGGAAATCTTATTGACTCGAGTATAAGCCTAGGGTGTCCATCTGAATGAATGACTTGTATAGCTCTACAAATGCGAACTGAATCGCCTCTAGGCGCTTTTGCAGCCAGTGTCTGCTTGGCTGGTGCGGTCATTTTACCCCATAGGACCTCGATACGCTTGGGACACACAGTCGTACACACAGACCCTTTATTTTTTCTTTATAAATCCTTATATTACCTTACATGTTATATATTACTAAATCTGGCTTGTAATTACTAAATTCAATACTAAGCATATATTTTAGTAAGTCTCCAGATAATGGTCAACATATGTTAAACGCAAATTACTGTTTTTTTTCTTTTGTTGTTGTTACCTTCTAAAAAAAAACACTGGAGCTTGCTATAAATATCTAATTTGTGTTCTCCTTAACTGCTACTATTTAGGGTCCTTTCACACGGGGCGGATCCGTGCAGATCCGCCCCGTGAAGCTCCGCTTGCTCAGCGGGGATCGCTCCGTTGATCCCCGCTGAGCCGACGGATGACTGGGCGGTCCCCGCACACTGTGCAGGGACCGCCCTGTCAGAGCGCCGCTCTCCCCTATGGGGAATCGGATGACGACGGACCGTAGAGTCCGTTGTCATCCGATCCGCTCCGCCGACGGAAGGAAAAATAGGGTTTTCCTCCGTCACACTTTGGCGGAGCGGATGTCAGCGGACATGTCTCCGCTGACATCCGTGCCTCCATAGGGGTACATGGAGGATCCGTTTCAGGTCCGCCTAAAAAACTGACAGGCGGACCTGAACGGACCTCCGTGTGAAAGGGGCCTTATAGTGACTATGTTTATTGACAAGATATGCTTGTCATTTTGAAAATGTAATAAAAAAAATTTGACATGGATTTTATTGCATGATCACAACACAAAACAGTGCAATGTTTCGAAAACCAAGCAGGGCCCCTTTTGTCAGGCGTGTGACATCGCATGCCTGACGAAGGGGCCCAGCGTGGCTCCGAATTGTTCCACTGAAGCTTTATCACCAATTCTGGTTTCCACAACAACCCAAAATTTTCAAAATCCAATTGTCACAAGGAAATCTTCTGAACAGGGGCACAGACAGCAAAACAAACGTTAGAGGGGTGTTATCCCTTCCTTATGTTATCCTCCAAAAATTAAAAATTATGTTTTTGTTTGGAGTTAGACTTTAAAAATTTACCTATGCCAACTTGCATACAAAAATTAAACTCAAAGCACAACTCCACTTTTGTTGAGAAAAAAACACATTACCCTCTGGGTGATCTATGTACATTACAAGGATTATAACAACCTTTGTTACAGATTCCTACCTTTTGTTATTCTGAAGTAATCCCTGTGTGGTTGTCTGTGCCTCTGTACTAAGTGGGTCTAATGGGAGGGGTTTCATAATTATCTGTCAGCTGTGGCAGCTGCAGAGCTCTACTGAGGAAGCTGCCGGGCCTGCATTCCTTTAGACGTATTCCTATTGGAAATATTTCACCAAGAATGAAATTTTTGTTGCAGGGGATGCCAGAAATCTGACTTGCATCTTAGGCAGACTTCTGGGAAAATTGGTGAGCCAAATCACACAAGCAGGAAATTATGTTTTTGGGGAGTGGTCAGTACACATTCTGTGCACAGAACAACTCCATGTAGCCATATTGCATTGAATATATATAAAGATTTACAGAGGATGCAGATTGAAAAGGAAAGGTCATTTTTAATAACTTTGAATTACAATATGATTTGTATCGCAATTGTGCGCGCTATATTATTTTCTTTATTTGCCATTTTTTTTTTCCACGAAGGTGGAGTTACCCTTTAACCACTTCCATACTGGCCATTTTCACCCCCCTCCTGCCCAGGCCAATTTTCAGCTTTCAGCGCTGTCTCACTTTGAATGAGAATTGTGCGGTCATGCGACGTTGTACCCAAATTAATTTTGATAATTTTTTTTCACACAAATAGAGATTTCTTTTGGTGGTATTTGATCACCTCTGCGGTTTTTATTTTTTGCGCTATAAACAAAAAAAGAGCGACAATTTTGAAAAAAAAACAAACACTATTTATTACTTTTTGCTATAATAAATATCACAATTTTTTTTCCTCAGTTTCGGCCAATGTGTATTCTTCTACATATTTTTGGTAAAAAAAAATAAAAAAATTGCAATAAGCGTTTATTGATTGGATTGCGCAAAAGTTATAGCGTCTACAAAATAGGGGATAGAATTATTGGCATTTTTATTATTATTTTTTTTTTATTAGTAATGGCGGCGATCTGCAATTTTTATCGTGACTGTGACATTGCGGCGGACAGATCGGACACTTTTGACACTATTTTGGGACCATTCACATTTATACAGCGATCCGTGCTATAAAAATGCACTGGTTACTGTGTAAATGCGACTGGCAGGGAAGGGGTTAACACTAGGGGGTGAGGAAGGGGTTAAATGTGTATCCTAGGGAGTGATTCTAACTGTAGGGGGAGGGGACTCACAAGGGACGGAGACCGGTCGGTGTTCCTATGTAATGGGAACACACGGATCGCTCTCCTCTCACCTGACAGGACGTGGATCCTGTCAGGTGAGAGGAGATCCACGTTCCTGCTCTGTGACGAGCAATCGTGGGTGTCCGGCGGACATCGCGGCCGCCGGGCACGCGCATCGGGTCCCCAGTGATGCGGCGAGTGCGCGCGCGCTCTCCACACTGCAGGGAATCCCAGGACGTCATATGACGGCTGCCCGGAGGGACAAAGTGTTCCTGCAGCCGTCATATGGCTATACAGCAGGCGGGAAGTGGTTAAGAACAAACCTAAAACAACTGATCTTGTTTGTAACCCCGGGACCGCCTGTAAACAACTACTTTGGTTGATCTTAAAACACATCTGCGGACTTCAGGTGCCAAACAATAGGTTTAACACATTGATAAAAGTTATAATATAATATTATGATGAATAAAAAATTTTACACAAGGAAGGACATGCTTTAATACCTATACATATAAAAGCATTATCAAATGAAAAAAAAAAAAAAAAAAAATGTATGCATGTGTTAAAGCGGAGTTCCACCCATTTAAAAGTCAGCAGCTACAAAAAGTGTAGCTGCTGACTTTTAATAATCAGACTCACCTGTCCCACAGTCCAGCGATGCCGGGGTACAAATCCCCGCTCCACTCCGCGGCACCAGCATTCTAGCTGTGGGCGCTCGGCTATGGCTTCACAGCCGGGTGCGCACTGCGCATGCGCCAGCCGCGCTGCGAATAGTCGTGCAATCTTCTGGGACCTGTGACGTGTCCCAGAAGATTGCAGGGAGGGAGGGGGAGAGGTGATGTTGAATCTTATAAATATTTTAATTTAAAAAAAGGCTGCATAGCTGCTGCACTAAAAACTTAGAGTGTACAGTTGAGGATTCAAGTACAGAAAGAAAATTTTACAATTGTGTATGCCAGTAGTGTAACTAAAAAAAAAAAAAAAAAAAAGGAAGAAGACGACAGTAAATCTTGGGCACCAAAAGGCAATAAAGCATGATACCAACTCTACATTGCTGACTAAGCTCCATTATTCAAGTGAAATTACATCATTATTCACCATCAAAGGGAACAGGAGAAGTGCACATGTATGCGCATGCCTAAAAAAATACTATAGACAACACTGAGAACTTATTCGTGAAAAAAGATCTCTACCCAAAACAATTTATTTTTAGGCTAAAGAGTAAAAGGTGCAATTCAGTAACTTAAAGTGTTACTAAACCCAGGACTCTGCATTCATTATATCTGCTCTCCCAAAGTACACAGAACATGGAAATGCAATAATGTTAGTAAATATAAACTGCCAAGTCTCTTTTCTCATCAGCAGTATATAGCAGTCTTGTGACTTAGATTCGTTTCTGGTTAAAGCTTGTAGGAGTTTTTATTCTCCTGATTGTCTTATAAAGCTGCAAAACCCCTGACCCTCTGTCTGGACAGTGCTGATTGGCCCTGTGCTGATCACATGCACCCTCCCAGAAAAAAAAAAACTCTAGCAATGCACACCAAAATAAAGATGGGCCTCCAAGGCTCTGCCTCATCAGGAGATGGATTGGGGACTGAGGAAGAAGGGGACGATCAGAGAAGACAGGATCAAACAGCCTTTTTACACAATGCAGAGGATTAACCCCTTAGGTTCCACAGTGAGTACAAGACTGCTTTCACACTGCCAGCGTGGGGGTGTCGGCGGTAAAGCAACGCTATTTTTAGCTTTATCAACTTTTTTGTGGCGCTTTTCTGCTGCTAGAGGGGTGCTTTTAACCCCCGCTAGCGTCCGAAAAAGGGTTAAAATCGCAGCAGCCCATTGATTTCAATGGTCAGGGGCGCTTTAGGAGTGGTGTATTCACCGCTCCTACAGCGCTGCAAAGATGCGGCTAGCAGGACACTTTTAAGCGACCTGTCAGCTCCCGTGTGAAAGCCCTCGGGCTTTCACATTGGAGTGAAAGGCTTTACAGGCGCTATTTTTAGCGCTATAGCGCCTGTAAAGCGCCTCAGTGTGAAAGCAGCCTAACAAGCATGCTTTACTGCATATACAGATTGAGTTTATTGTTGTGAGTTTAGTAACACTTTAAGGCTAGGTTCACACTGCTGCAAATTCAAAATCGCGCGATTTTGCCGCGATTCGCGGCCGCGATTTCAGGGAATGCCAGTCTATAGAGCTGAATTCGCATCGCACACAGATCAAACTCACACAGGACCCTTTTTTCCTGCAGCTTATATTCGCAACGCATTGATGTGAACGGCACTAATGTTAAACTATATAATTTAAATGACTTGCGAATTTGAGAAATCGCAACGGCTCAAATTCGCATTAGAATTCG
This sequence comes from Rana muscosa, assembly GCA_029206835.1. Lineage (NCBI taxonomy): Eukaryota > Metazoa > Chordata > Amphibia > Anura > Ranidae > Rana > Rana muscosa. Next base: position 469,797,885 of record CM055118.1, read on the forward strand.
CAGCAGTGTGAACCGGGCCTAAGGCTAGGTTCCCACTGCTGCGAATTCAAAATCGCATGATTTTACTGCGATTTTAGGGCATGCCAGTCTATAGAGCGGAATTCGCATCGCACAGGGATTAAACTCGCACAGGACCCTTTTTTCCCGCAGCTTAGATTCGCAACGCATTGATGTGAACGGCACTAATGTAAAACAATGTTATTTAAATGACTTGCGAATTTGAGCAATCGCAACGGTTCAAATTTGCAATAGAATTTGCAGCAGTGTTAACCGGGCCTAACAGATCTAAATGTATGATCCAGCTCCTTAAGCCTTACCCCTCTTTTTGCTAATGCTGCCAAATATTAGAATATGGTGCAAGCATCAATGACTTCTTTGGGGAAACTCTAAAAATGACAAGACTTAAAAAGCAGCACGTTCACACGGAGGCTGCAGGTGAGAATAGGTTGGCCCTGACTTCTTCCCCCATGCATCCTCAACTAAATTATTCTGGGTAGAAGCCTTCTTTAAAGTGCATGAAAGTGACAGTGATTTTTAAGAAATATAACAACCAATGACAGCATTTTACTGCATTCTCTTTGCTGGACAATTTCTATTTACAAGGACACATTTTTAAATTAGTCCTCTAAAGCTTTACATAAACATTATGCAAGTTACCAGAGTATGTTTTTGTGCAGGTCACTGTGGTACATTTGGAAACCTTGGAGCATTGTGGAAATGCAATGTTTTGGAGCTCCACAGTCTCATTTAGTTTTTAACAAAGGTGATAAAAAAATAAAAAATAAATGTAGGAGTTAAGGCAGAAAGGCTTAAAGTCTGTACTTTTGCTATGTACATATATGTCTCATGTGAAAGTTCACTACATATTCTGCATTAGTCCTCTGTACAGAAATTGCAAATGGTTCAAACGGATGAAAGGTAAAAGCCACAAGCCTGCGCACTGTGTGGTTGATGGGTCGTCCAAGAAGGCCAGCCTGGATTTTAAACTTTAGAAGTCCTGAATCTCTGGCATAGAACCTAAGAAGAAGAAAAAACAAAACAAAAGCATGAAAGTACACTATGACAATTGTAGAGTCAATATTTTATGTTTTCAGAAATCCCTTTATGTAGGTATAGGCACAAAGTATAAAATATTTATAATTGGTTTCTCTCAAAAATGTCCTGGTGCCCAAATATCTATAACCTTCCGTCTGCTTTCTAAAGCCTCGTACCCACAACTGGGTTTTCCGACAACAATTGTGTGATGGAAGGGTTTTGTCGGATAATCCGACCGTTTGTACGCTCCATCGGACAATTGTTGTCGGAATTTCCGGTAACAAATGTTTTATAGCAGGCTTTTAAATTTTCCGACAACAAATGCGTGCCGTCGGATTATCCGATTGTGTGTACACAAGTCCGTTGGAATAAAATCTAAAGTACAAACACGCATGCTCCGAACCAATGCTAACCATAAGACAACATTAGCAGAAGTTGCCCAAAGGGTGGCGCTAACGAGCTGAAAAACCACGTAGTTTCGTGTAGGTTGGCTGAAAAAGTTCTGCCGTCTGTATGCAGAACAAGTTCACGGCCAACGCCCTTCGCACAAAATTCCACGGATTCGTCCGATGGAAAGCCGATCGTGTGTATGAGGCTTAACCACCTCAATACAGGGCACTTTCACCCCCTTCCTGCCCAAGCCATTTTTCACTTTGAATGACAATTGTGTGGTCATGCAACACTGTACCCAAATGAAATTTTTATCCTTTTTCCCCCCACAAATAGAGCTTTTTTTTTGGTGGTATTTGATCACCTCTGCGGTTTTTATGTCTTGCGCTATAAAACAAGAGAAGAGGGACAAGTTTGAAAAAAAAAAAAAAAAAAAAAAAAAAAACACAATATTTTTTACTTTTTGCTATAAATAAATATCAACATTTTTTTCCTCAGTTTAGGCCGATATGTATTCTCCGACAAAAAAAAATCAAAAAACAAAACAAAATCGCAATAAGTGTATATTGATTGGTTTGCGCAAAAGTTTTAGCGGCTTCAAAATAGGGGATAGATTTATAGCATTTTTATTTTTTTTACTAGTAATGGCGGCGATCTGCAATTTTTATCGTGACTTGCGATATTGCGGCGGCCACATCGGACACTTTTGACACATTTTTGGGACCATTCACATTTATACAGCGATCCGTGCTACAAAAATGCATTGATTACTGTATAAATATGACTGGCAGGGAAGGGGTTAACACTAGGGGGCGATCAAGAGGTTAAATGTGTTCCCTAGGGAGTGATTCTAACTGTGGGGAGAGGGGACTCACTGGGGGAGGAGACCGATCGGTGTCCCTATTACACACACAGATCCACGGTCCTGCTCAGTATATTATATATATATACACACACACACACACAGAAGTTCGAAGTGGATTGGCTGCGAGATAGAGATAGATACATCTATCTCTATCTATCAGCCAATCGGCTTTGAACTTCAGCTTGTTCAATTAAGCTTGGGGGAAAAAAAAAAAACTGAAAGGCGATTGGCTTCTATGCTTAGCTGCACCAGATTTTGCACTCTCCAGCATTAGTAAATCCCCCCCATTGTGTAAAAAGAACCAAGGGAAAACAGGGGGGTAAGGACTTTTAGGTACCAAATAATAAAGTAAATAAACAAAATTGTGTAAATATTGGCACTTCCGCTTACTTTAGGGTCATGGTATCTATACTTGGAGGTAATATTTACATATTTTTTCTTTTGGTTTTTCCCTTTAGTAGGATTTCACTTAGAGCCCTCACACACAGAGGCGCTTAAAAACTGCCCATAAAACGCTGAGCGCTTTTGTGGCACTTTTCAAGCGCTTTTGAGGAGTTAATGGTGTGCTTTTTTGAAGGTCACGTGACCCAAAAACTGCTTCAAGAACCATTTTGAGGTGCTTTTTAGGCGCTTCGGATTCCTTCCTATGAAGAGGGGCACTTTTTTTTACTGCTTCAAACATGCTCCAAAGATGCTGCTTGCAGGAGTATTTTCACCGCACCGCCCCAGTGTGAAAACATTCATTGATTTTAATAAAAATGGGTTTGAGAGCTTTTCAGGTGTTTTTTTTTTTTTTTGCGCCAAAGTGCTTGAAAAGCGCCTCAGTCTGAAAGGTCTCAAAAAATATTGCTTTATTTCGCCCCTTGGAGACATTCAACAATATTCATGGTTTGTAGTTTCTTGGTTTGCTCAACATTGTATGGGCGTTACAGAAGTGTGTACTTTTTTTTGCCCTTTGCCTCCTATCCCTGCTGATGCCTCGTATGGAGAAAACGCAGCGTCGGACGGAGCAATAGCATCTGACGTCACCACGCCCCAGCTGACTGGCCTGAGCCGCAGCTGGATGATTGTTTGCTTGTAAACTTGTTCTGCTGAAAAGTTTTGGATGTCAGCAACCCTGCTTTTTCGAATAAAGGGATTTTGAGTTTTTAAATATACTGCACCATGAAGCCTTTTTTGTTTCCTCTATAATACCTCTGCGCATCACGCTATTCCATTGGGAGCGAATCCTGTCTATGAGAAAGATCAGTTCCAGCCCCTGGATGTCTTTGTGGGAGAGCGGATCTGCTGCTGGATTGGTGCCTGGATGCCGTGGATTTCCATGAGTGACCCCTGGTGTGCTGAGCTCTTATGATCTCAGTGACAGAGATCCATCTGATCCGGTAAGCAGCCCCTCTGTATGTTATTTTCCATCTGGTTGAAACATTGGATGAAGATTATCTCTCTTTTTTTCCCTGAATACAGCAAGTCATTATCAGCGTTTTTTTTTCTTGGGACATTATTGCCATGTATTGGCATTAGCCACATTGAACTGTTTATCACTTGCACTTTATTTGCTTTTTATTTTGGTTGCACATTTTTTACCTATTTTTGATACTTTTTTTTGTGAATAATCATTCACCGAGTTCACTGCTATAAAAAGATAATATGCATTTACTGCAGAACTCATCTTTGAGAACCAACAAAAAACCCCTAAAGAAGACTTGCAAGTTGAAATGTGTCAGTGTTTACTCATGCATTGTTACATACCTTAAACAATTTACGGGTCTATGTTTGTACATCTAGCACATAGTACCATTTCTATATGGGTTTTTTTTCCCCCCAGAGATTTTTATTGGAAATTTTCAAAAATTACACATGTATCAAACCAGGGCACATGACACCAACAAAAAAATCTGCAGAATATGACAATTTGTTCTATGTTTGCAATACCTTTATAGCTTGTTTAAGCTTTTTTAATGCTTTCATATTAATAATAAAAAAAATAGGATTTTTTACTCACCGTAAAATCCTTTTCTCTGAGTCCATGGACCGACACAGCTTCTCTATTGACAAAGTGGGTATTATCCGTTAATTAGGAGTGACTAGGCAGAAAAACTTGTAAAAAGTGTTGCATCACACCTTCTACAGTACCGCCCAGGGGGCGGACCCTCTGGGTATACCCTCTCAGTCTGCATCTTCGCAGATCAGTTCGTCAAAAAGCAGTACAAACTTAAAAGGAGGGGTGGGTGCTGTGTCGGTCCATGGACTCAGAGAAAAGGATTTTACGGTGAGTAAAAAATCCTATTTACTCTTTCGTCCATGGACCGACACAGCTTCTCTATTGACAAAGTGGGACGTCCCAAAGCAGTGTCAGAGAAAAAACGAGGGGTGGTAACAGCATAAAAATAAACTTCACCCCAAACACAAAACAGCACTCCTCCAACGGAGGAGTTGCAACTCTAAACAGCCGCTTGCAAAACCTTGCGGCCAAAAGAGGCATCCGAAGATGCACCTACATCAATTTTGTGAAAGTGTGAGCGGACGACCAAGTCGCCGCTTTACATAATTGGGAAACAGACGCTTGATGTCGGAAAGCCCAAGAGGCACCTATTGCCCAGGTCGAATGCGCCGTGACAGGAAAGGGGGGCGCCTGACCCTTTAAGGCGTAAGCCTGGATTACTATCTGTCGGATCCACCTAGAGATGGTGGCCGATGAGACTGCTTGGCCCTTCTTGGGACCAGCCACCGAAACAAACAGTGAGTCTGACTTCCGGAACAGGGAAGTAGCAGATAGGTATACTCTCAAAGCTCGGACAATGTCCAAGGAATGCAACGCTGACTCCTTAGGATTCGACGGCTGAGGACACAAGGATGGAAGTACAATGTCTTCGTTGAGATGAAAAGCCGAAACGACTTTCAGAAGAAAGGAAGGCTGCGGCCGCAGCACCACCTTATCCTTGTGGAAAATCAAATAGGGAGCCTTGCAGGACAAGGCTGCCAGCTCAGAGACTCGTCTAACTGACGTAACAGCCACCAAAAAGACCACTTTCCGAGAAAGTGTCAACAGGGGAATATCTCTAATATTCTCAAACGGTGCCTTCTGAAGCACCGAGAGGACCAGGTTCAAGTCCCACGGAGGTAACGGGGGACGGACCGGAGGGGCCACATGTCGGACCCCCTGCACAAATGTACTCACCAGAGAGTGAGTCGCCAGGGGTCGCTGAAAAAAAGACAGCCAGGGCAGATATCTGTCCCTTAAATCGTACTTAGGGCAAGCCCTTGGTCCACCCCATGCTGTAAAAACTGCAGGATTCTGGAAACCAAATAGGTACGCGGATGCCATTTCATTTCCTCACACATGGAGATGTAGGCCCTCCAAGTGCGGTGATAGACCTTCCTAGAGGACGGTTTTCGAGCACTTCTCATAGTAGAGATTACTGAGTCTGACAGGCCCCGGTCTCTCAGTACCTGGTTCTCAACAGCCATGCCGTTAAAGCCAATGACTGTAAAGCAGGATGGAATATGGGACCTTGCGATAGCAGGTCCTTCCGTAGTGGTAGGCGCCAGGGGACGTCTGCTACCAGATGTACTAGATCGGCGTACCAAGGATGCTGAGGCCAATCTGGAGCGATTAGGATCATTGGAATTCCCTCTGCCTCCACTCTGCGGAGCAGAAGAGGAAGAAGCCTTAAGGGAGGGAAGGCATAGATTAGCAGATACTGACCCCACGATGCTACCAACGCGTCCGTTGCGTCTGCCCATGGGTCTCTTGACCGGGCCACAAATCTCAATACCTTCTGATTGAGTCGGGAAGCCAGAAGATCTACGTCTGGTGTGCCCCATCTTTGGCAGAGGAGTTGGAACACCTCCGGGTGTAAGGACCCTTCTCCCTGGTCCAGCATCTGGCGGCTCAGGTAGTCCGCCTGCCAGTTTTCCACACCCGGAATGTACACGGCCGACAGTGCCGGTACGCTCCTCTCTGCCCACTTCAGGATGCGAGCGATCTCCGATGTTGCAGCTGAGCTTCTTGTTCCTCCTTGATGATTGACATATGCCACTGCTGTGGCGTTGTCTGACTGGATCCTGACTGGACGCCCTTGCAGCCTCTGAGACCATTTGAAGAGGCACAGCCTGATCGCCCGGATTACCAGGACATTGATCGGCAGGAGGGCTTCCTCTGGGGTCCAGCGACCTTGCGCCGACTGAACACCCCAGACTCCCCCCCAACCTGTAAGGCTGGCGTCCGTCGTGATCACTAGCCAGTAAACCGGAAGAAATTACTTCCCGGCCATTAGAGCCGGTGCTGTCAGCCACCATACCAGGGATCTCCTGACTATGTGGCTCACTCGGATTTGATAATCCAGAGATGATGGACATCTGTTCCATCTGGACAGAACTTCCTTCTGTAACACTCGAGTGTGGTATTGAGCATATGGAACCGCCTCGAAGGAGGCTACCCTGAGGCCCAACACTCGCATGCAAAAAACGGAGTGACGACCAATTCCTGGAAGTCAGCTGCCGTACTGCAGCCCGGAGGGTCTGCAACTTCTCCACAGGGAGGAATACCTTTGCCTCTGAAGAATCCAGAATCAACCCCAGGTACCCTAGGCGTTGAGTGGGCACCAATACTGACTTTTGCGTGTTTAGTATCCAACCACAGTCTCGAAGAGTCTGACAGGTAATGGACACGCTTACCTCTAATTCTGAGCTTGAAGGGGCCTTCAGCAGAAGGTCGTATAAGTAGCCTGTGATAGCGATACCCCGCTGTCTTAGAAGTGCCAGAATCGGAGCGAGCACCTTGGTGAACGTCCTGGGTGCTGAGGCAAGGCCCAACGGGAGGGCCACAAACTGGTAGTGGTCCTTCCCGATAGCAAATCGCAGAAACCTCTGGTGTCTGGAGTATATGGGGACATGCAGGTATGCGTCCTTGATGTCCAAGGAGGCCAGAAAGTCCCCCGGATGGAGAGCCGTGACTACAGATCGAACCGACTCCATCCGAAAACTTTGTACCTTCACAAAGCAATTGAGGGCTCTGAGATCCAAGCTTGGATGAACCCCCTCCTTCTTCGGCACAATGAACAGATTTGAGTAAAAACCCCATTCCAATTCTGGAACTGGAATAACTACCCCGCGTTCCAGTAGACCCTGGACCGCCCCATACAGGTCCTCCCGACGGGTCGGTAGTAGCTGGAGATTGGAGGTGTTGATAAGTGGACAGTGGACAAGAGAGAAACTCTATCTTGTAGCCTGAGGAGATTACTTCGCAAACCCACCTGTCGGAGATTAGTGCTGTCCACTGAGTCGCGAATTTGCGAAGACGTCTCCCCACCCGAGAGCTGGGTGGGGGTGGACCTTCATGCGGACGCAAATTTGTCCGCAGGCTTATTGGGTATGCGGGACCAGGGACGCTTTTGTCCTTGGGCAGGCGCTTTATCGGCCTGGGGTCTTTTCCCTGTCGCCCTAGGGGGACGAAAAAACCACTTGTGTGCAGTAAAGGAGGGCCCTTGGCGTGGCCCCTTACCCTTGCTAATTTGGGGAAGCAAAGTGCTTTTACTTCCTGTGGCATCCTTGATGATGTCATCCAGAGAAGCCCCAAAAAAAGTCTGTCGCCCTTAAAAGGCAGATCCAACAGGGCTTTCTTGGAAGTCTGGTACGCAGACCAGCCTTTTAGCCGGCGGCGGCGTATTGCTACTGCATAAACCGAAGTTTTAGACAGCAGGGGAATAGTATTCATGTCTGACTCGCAGACAAACCTAAGGCCCTGGACCAACAGGTCGGCCAATGTTATCTCATCAGGAGGAGCATCTCGCTCCTTAACCCCTGGAGTAGCAATCTTGCCCATTCAGTAAGTGTGTGAGACACTAGGGCCCCCGCCAATGCCGGGCGTACTGCCGAGCCTACCACCGAGTATAGGTAGCAAGCGAGTGCTTCAGCCTTCTTATCCACAGGGTCCTTGAAAACAGGAGCCCCTTCTGCAGGAATTGTGGTGGCTCTATTAAGTCTGGACACCGGAGGGTCCACTATAGGGGGGAGAGGTCCATTTCTTCAGAAAACTCTCCTCAAAAGGGGTACCGTACCGCAAACCTCTTTGGGGCTGTAAAGACCCTCAGTGGGTTCTCCCATTCCTTGTATAAGAGTTTATCAAGAGACACACAAGGGAACACCTTAGCAGTGTGGGCAGGTCTATGAAACCCAAGTGGACCGGAGTCTCTGCTGCTTCTGCAGTATTTTCCAATTTTAGCATATCCCGCACTGCAGTAATAAGGTCAGATACCAAAGCCGTCTCGCGTACTGACCTGGACTTTGAGTCATTCTCACTGTCCGGTCACGGTCTGCAGTCTCTGATGCGTCAGAATCTGGGCCCCGAGCCGTAGCTGGACCTGGTTCTGCACCAGAATTATCCCCAGAAGCTTGCAGGGGATGGGGCGTTTACTACCCCCTGTATTCCCGTGTGCTGCTTCCACCCTGGCAGCAAACGCCTCTAGGATTGCAGTCATAGCGTTCATAGACACCTCAGGGGCACCAGCTGCTAAATCTAGTGTTTCAGGGGAGAAGACATCTGGCTCAGATGCCATGCTGACCACACGCTGACACTCACAGGGCTCCAGGCAAGATATCAATAGGCCACCCTCCTGTGCTGCAGAGAGGCCAGGTCACCCAGAGGACTCACCACCCTGGATAGGTACTGCTATGCTGCGCCTGTGATGCTGTCCCGCTGCTGCTGTGTCAGTCTGCTTCTTTTATCAGCACTTCCTGTGTGAATTTTCGCGCCAGTGTAATGCACCCTAGAGGCCGGAGGCTCTAGAAAAATGGTTGCCAAAAACGTCTGTATGGAAGATAATGTGGGCTCTAAGAAAATGGCCGCCGACAGAAGATAGAGGTCAAGCAGCCATAGCCCACAAAAAGATGGCCGCCGAAAGGCAATATCTGCATACAGGGTGGACAAACATGGCCGCCGATCAGCTGATAGGGGCCAGTGGGTGTGGCCGAACCACAGGAAGATGGCCGCCGGGCAGTCACAAGAGGCCAAACTTGGCATGGACCACCTCAAAATGGCCGCCGACAGCATGGAGGAGGAAGGACACAAACACAGGTAAGAAAAAATGACATTTCTTTTAAATGTTAGTTACAGCCAGCCCCGCTCCAGTGGGACCCCCTAGGTGACCCCCAGCACCCAGCAACCTTTAGCTAGAAGCCCAGGGAGGAGGGAAAGGCAGGGAGAGAGGGAAGAAAGGGGCCACAACCACTTACTTGATCTCTCCAGGAATGTCCAGCTAAATCACCCAGCCGAGGCAGGGGAGTTTTACTTACCTATCCTGCATGTATTCTGCTGGAAGACATTCCAAACAGATCATCGTCCGCGCACGGAAGGTGACTGTTGGCCAGGCATGCTGTGATTGGACCCAGAAGGGACGATCATATGTATGCCCTGGAGCATGACGCTCACCGGACAGGCTGCTGCGACTCGGCCGTAAGGTCAGCCGAAGCTGAACGGTCCGATGCAAGCCTTGGAGCGTAAGCTCACCAGCCAGGCTGCTGCGACTCGGCCGTAAGGTCAGCCGAAGCTGAGCGGTCCGATGCAGGCCCTGGAGCGCAAGCTCACCGGCCACCCGTGGAGCGACGGGCATGTCGTGGAAAACCCAGCGCGTAGCTAGGGTCGGCACACGCTCGATGGCCGAAACTGGGGAGACTACAAGGATCGAGGATCCAGCCTGTCACCCAGTCGGCAGTTGATCGAAGATCGCAGGAAACAACAAATGTAGCAAAAAAAATAAATAAAAAAAAATATATATATATCTTTTTTCCCCGGACCAATGGGCCCGAAGGGAGCCATGTCCTACTCCTTGCTAGACAGAAAAAACTGATCTGCGAAGATGCAGACTGAGAGGGTATACCCAGAGGGTCCGCCCCCTGGGCGGTACTGTAGAAGGTGTGATGCAACACTTTTTACAAGTTTTTCTGCCTAGTCACTCCTAATTAACGGATAATACCCACTTTGTCAATAGAGAAGCTGTGTCGGTCCATGGACGAAAGAGTAATATATATATTTTTATACAATTTGTTTATTTACTTAATTTGGTACCTGAAAGTCCTCCCGTTTTCCCTTGGTGATTCTTTATACTTTATTACTATGGGGATGTAGTACCGTCATGTACTAGCTGGGGTATAGGTAGATACTGAAATTATCAACCCCATAGTGCTACTAAAACATATCACTTAGCTATAGTTGTCCTTTAAAGAACATCACCTAAAATATTTCTTATCATTTCATTGATGAATTTCAGTTTTATATCTTGAAGCAAAAATATAAAAAAGTTACCAACACTTAGGCCTCATGTACACTGCTGCTGCTAAATAGACGTTTAGGCCTCATGCCCACGGACGTTTTTACAGCCGCGTTTTTTACAGCTTAAAAACGCCTGTCCATGTTAATCTATAGCTTCATGCCCACCTAGACGTTTTTGAGCTGCAAATAGCATAGACGTTTTTAAGCTGTAAAAAAAACCCAGGACCAGTGCTTTCCTCAGCGTCGGAGTTAGGCAGAAAAAAACACGAGCGTCAAAAAAAGCTCAAAAACGCGCACTAACGCGCAGTCGCGTTTTTTAGCTCCGACGGGTTTTTTTTTTCTCAATAACATGGACAGGCGTTTTTAAGCTGTAAAAAACGCAGCTGTAAAAACGTCAGTGGGCATGAAGCCTTAGGAGCAGTTGGGCATTTTTTTCAGCTGCCCCTGAACTCTCCTCTATGAAATCTTATCTGTCCATGTACTCAGGGTCGTTTACAGAGTTTAGAGGCTTTTTTTTGGAACGCAAGAAAAAATGCGTTCAGAAGCTGAGTGTACAGTCATGTCAAGCACAAAACGTGGCTAAATGCGGTAACTCGCATTTCGTTTACAGGCTTTTTTTTTTTTCTTTAAACGCTTCTAAATGCAAACGCGGCAAAACGCAGCTGAACGTGGCATATAAAACGCAGTTTTAAACGTCGGTTACTATCTGTCAAGTTAAATCATTCAGGAGAGGTTGTAAAAACATCCCGTGTACATGGAGCCTAAATGTAACGTGGAACCCATAATGTTAACACATGCCTTTAAATAGCATTCATCGGTCTTATTCCAGAGCATCTAGTATATTTTGCTAACCAACAAACTAAAAGAATAAAAACACAATGGCTAGAGAGATGCAGAACAGCTTTGTCCAATGAAGGTAGAAATGTACATAAACTTTATACCTTGTTAATTTGACAATGTATTTAAAAACTTTTTATGCAGCACAACATAAAGAAAAAAAAAAAAAGAAGAAGAATTTCAGACATTAGAAGGGATTGTAAAGGTTTTGTTTTTTTTTCCATAAAAATAACAAAACATGTTGTACTTACCTGCTCTGTGCAAGGGTTTTTCACAGAGCAGCCCCTGATCAATCTCTTCTGGGGTGCTCTGCCGGCGCTCCTGGCTCCTCCCCTTCATCTGGCGCCCCCATTGAAAACACCTTTCCCTGGGTGCAACCGTGTGGGCGCGCTCCCGAGTCCTGTTGCAGCGTCTATTGACGCAGACAGTGGGACTCGGCCCTGCCCCCTCATCACTCGATTGTTAGCAGCAGCAGCAGCCAATGGCTCCTGATGCTTTCAATCTGTCCAATGAGATAAGAGCCAGCAGCTGGAGCCACTGGGCTTGTGCACGGTGCTGGAACGAATGGGTTTAGGTAAGAAAAAGAGGGGGGGGGGGGTGCTGCAGCAAAAAAAAAAGTCTTCACCTTAATGCATAAGGGTGAAAAACAGAGACTTTACAACCCCTTTAACCACTTGCCGACCAGCACACGACGATATAAGTTGACACAATGGCACGTCCCCTTTAACCACTTCAATACAGGGCTTTTTGTACCTATTCAATACCGGGCCTATTTTGGCACTTCTCTCCTACATGTACAAATCATCATTCTTTTGCTAGAAAATTACTCAGAACCCCCAAACATTATATATGTTTTTTTAGCAGACACCCTAGGGAATAAAATGACGGTCATTGCAACATTTTTTCTTACACAATATTTGCGCAATAATTTTTCAAACGCCTTTTTTAAAAAAAAAAAATGGTTTCATGAATTAAAAAATAACAAAACAGTAAAGTTAGCCCAATTTTTTGGGAAAATATGAAAGATAATGTTACGCCGAGTAAATAGATACCTAACATGTCACGCTTTAAAATTGCGCACACTCATGGAATGGCGCCAAACTTCGGTACTTAAAAATCTCCATAGGCGACGCTTTAATTTTTTTTACAGGTTACCAGGTTAGAATTACAGAGGAGGTCTAGTGCTAGAATTGTTGCATGCGCTCTAACGCACGCGGCAATACCTCACATGCGTGGTTTGAACAGCGTTTACATATGTGGGCGACTTACGTGTGCATTCGCTTCTGATCGCGAGCTACCGGGGACAGAGGCGTTTTAATTTTTTTATTTTTTTTATTATTTTTTTATATTTTTTTACTTATTTATTTTTTTACAATGATTTAACTTTTTTTGTTCCTTTATCACTTTTATTCCTATTACAAGGAATGTAAACATCCCTTGTAATAGGAATGTGTGTGACAGGTTCTCTTTATTGAGAAATGCGGGGTCAATAAGACCCCACATCTCTCCTCCAGGCTGGAAAGCATGAGATCAGTGAAATTTTTTTCACTGATCTCATACTTAGAGCCGCAATGGCGGCTTTGTTTACATTTGAGACCCGGGCGTGACGTCATCACATCGCGCCCGGGCCTCCGACGATCATAGAGATGACTGGTGACCATCTGGTCACCAGTCATCTCTATGCTCATCACGTGACCCCACCAACGACGCCGGAAGATTCGCTCCGGGTCCCCGATCGCACAGGGGAGCCCGGAGAAGCACTGGATGGCGGCGGGAATGGGGGGTGTCCCCTCCCGCCGCCTATAAGAACGATCAAGCGGCGGAACCGCCGCTATGATCGTTCTTATTGTGCACAGAATCGCCGGCACTTCAAAAAGGATATCTGAATGATGC